>JAECUM010001737.1:0-171876 GCA_016617855.1 Megalonaias nervosa
TTATATCACATACAAATACACATAATTGCACTTTGAATGGAGTTACGATATGCTCCGGGCAACTGTGTATTGATCGAGTGCATGAATTCTTCACATCCCTGCGAGTGTGTCCGCTAAAAAAATGTAGTTCTACGATTTTTCTTGTAGTTTACAATCACATATGCAAATTGATAAGTTAATTATTTTCTTTTTGAGTTTCTATTTTTATTCACATTTATTAATTCAATATAAGACACACTCATGATTTAAACATGAAATATGTTTTTTATGAAGAAAGTAGTGCACTACAAACACGGTTAGCTTCTTTTACACTGAGACGTGAACTGTCAGGCATTCACGTACTGGAGTTCGGAAATTAGCGTGGAATAGAAACTAAGCGAAATGACGAACCAACAAGAGGTAATTAAAATATTTTAATATATTGACAGTTCATCTAAGTCATTGTTCTGCTTTAATTAACATTTCTGAAGACTATACAATTCTCTCTCTCTCTCTCTCTCTCTCTCTCTCTCTCTCTCTCTCTCTCTCTCTCTCTCTCTTTTGGACGGTTTGACTTAACTTTACCATCATTCATAGGTCCAGAGACATCGTTGTATGACACAAGCGAAAATCCCCAACGCTCGTATTTTCGTGGATTTTCGCCTGTATCTAGCTACGATAAGAGAGAGAGAGAGAGAGAGAGAGGGTGGGGTGGTGGTGGTTAAGAACAACAACATCAGCGCATTAAATACGTTACAGTATGTGTAGGCCTACCTCGTAACCGACAAATTTAATTTAACAGTATCGACAGGCTGTTGGAACTATGTATAATTGATATTATGTACACTGTAAATAGATCCCAAGGAAAGTGTAAACATACGGTTACGACGAACCATATTCTTGTAGGTTACTTGGTGCAAGTTCAGTTTTGATGCTTTCGTCCAGCGCAATTTGTTTCTCTCTCTCTCTCTCTCTCTCTCTCTCTCTCTCTCTCTCTCTCTCTCTCGATTTTTGCATATTTTACCCTCCGCACGAGAGGAACGGAAAAAAGAAACGATTCCGATGAAAGTGTGTACCATTTTAATTTCATTTAGAAAACAGGGACTATTAATACTTGTTGTCATTATTTTCATATTTCATTTATGATTAATGAGTAGAAATTCATAATTGATCTATATGCCTGCAGTTGAAAGAATGTTTATGTATAGAATATATGTATAGTATGTACGCTGTATCAGTGATATACCACGAGATGTATAAATTTTTCATTAAAAGGAAACGAAGCTTGCTGAGTTTCTTTTTAATGAAAAATTTATACAGCGAGTGGTGTATCATTGATACAGCGTACATACTGTACATATATTCTATTTATACCACATACAAATACATATATTTGCTCTTTGAACGGAGTTCAGATTTACTACAGGCAGCCGTGTATTGACCTAGTGAATGAACTCCTCACATCCCCGAGTGTGTCCGCTACAAAATGTAGTTCTCTGCCTTAGTGGCTATTTACAATCACCTCTGCATATTGATAAGTTGATTGTTTTCTTTCTTGGTTTCTATTTTTCTCCACATTGATTAACTCAGTATAATACACACTTATGATTTAAACATGAAAGATGGTTTTAATGATAAAAGTAGAGCAGTAGCAACACTTGGATAGCTATACCATTCAGATTACAGCGCATGGAAATTAATGTGGAATAGAAACAAAGCCAACTGACGAACCAACAAGAGGTAATTAAAATATTTTAATATATTTACAGTCGATCTAAGTCATTATTCTGCTTTAGCAACCGTACAACCAACCACAAACACACTCTCTCTCTCTTTCTCTCTGGTCGGTTTGACTTTAAAACTCTGTCTCTGTCTCTGTCTGTCTCTGTCTGTCTGTCTGTCTCTCTCTCTCTCTCTCTCTCTCTCTCTCTCTCTCTCTCTCTCTCATCCTTTGGTCAGTTTGACTTAACTTTTACCATCATTCATAAGTCCAGAGATATCGTGGGATGAGAAACGAAAATCCTCTACGTTCGCCATTTCATAGATTTTAGCCCGTATCCTGCTATGATGGTAAAGAGAGAGAGAGAGAGAGAGAGAGAGAGAGAGAGAGAGAGAGAGAGAGGCCTTTGGACATTTTCATATTTAAATAATAATAATCGATTTTTTAGAACATTATGGTATGTTTAAGAAAAAACAAATAAAAAACATAACATTAAATATATCACAGTATGTGTACCACGTAACCGAGGAATTTACTGGTTTGCAACATTGTATCACTGATAAACACTGTAGATAAATCTAAGGGAAAGTGCACACGTATCGTTAGGACAAACCATATTCTTGCAGGTTACTTGGTGCAATTTCTATTTCAAGGTTTTAATCCAGCTCAAATTCCTTTTCTCTCTCATTCCACATTTCTGCGCAGTTTGTCCATTATGCATGAGAGGGGAGGGGAGAACAGAAAGCAGAAAGGATTGTGATGAAAATGTGTACCATATTAAATTAATTTAGAAAACGGAGATTATTAATACTTTTCATCATTATTTTTCATACGTCACTATTGACTAATGTGTGGAAATTGATCATTGATCTAGAATCAACTGCAGACGCTCGCGAGAATATTTATATATGCGTATTATTGCGCCATGGGCGGATCACAATTTGATATACCAATAGTATTGGTATATCAAATTGCTTTATACCAACACTTTAAATGCATGTTATTTTTTAATGTATGTGGTATAAATATTCGTATTATTGCGTCATAGTATTGGTATATCAATTTGCTTTATACCAACACTTTAAAAGCCATGTTGTTATATATATCACATCGCCTCTTTCAGCTGAGTCCACATTCTACCTTAGTCCGGATTTTCTTTAATAGTGACACACACGCCAATGCGTAAAAGATTACATGATGTAGAGGCATATGGAGTTAAGTTCTTTATTCAGAGACAAACCAAGGTGAACGTCTTGGCCTAGTCTGGATAGTATTCCAACTCGCACCGTTCTGGTCGCGAGTCCGTCGCGCTAACTACTTTGCTACCGCAGCTCACGCGAAAGTTGGAGATCACCTACTTTCGAGGTCTACCATTCTTCCTTGCACATGCTTGAATCGGGACTCGAAATCAGGATGGCAAAGGTACTAAATTATTACTTTATGTGTTTCTTCAGCCATAGCTATGTGGCTTAGGTATTGGTAAAAGAAGTCGCAAGTAGGTGTGATATCGCTCACAAGGACTGTATTTGCCTACAGCCAAGGACCACACAAAAAGACTTGCTTTATGGAACATAGGATTTAATAGGGTCAAATTTTATACAATTGAGGAATTGAAAGTATCCAAATCTTTGACAAGTCAATGTAGTCCCGTGACATTGCAAAAAAGTTGCATATTTTAGGCCTAAGATATACTGTTATTTTTTGTTTTTTCTTTCTGTTATTTTCAAAATGTTTTGATGAAACTTGGGCAAATAGCGCATAAGATACGGTTTCAAATACAGTTTAGTGTCCGTAAGTTCTGAACTAGAATTTTACCACTTGGTCATCGCTGGCAGCAGTTTATTAGTATGTTTCTAACCCTTTGAAAGGAAAATATGGTGACTGTACGATCCTTCTCGTTCATGTGTGATCCTGGCCTACGGATGTTAAACAGCTCCCCTCCACCGATAGAGAACTCAGACTTGGTTTTAGAACTGAAGGTGTATATCGGTATGAGCACAATATGCGGTTGACAGGCGAGTTCGAATCTTATGGTGTTTAGGAGCAAAACTGTCAAAAAAATCATAAGCACTTACCATTAGTAAAATTAAAATTAATTCAAGTTTTCGTGTGAGAATTAGCATCATGCCTGTCACCAAAGCATACTAAATATGAAGAGCAGTGTTCATGCGCAAGGTCCTTTTCTTTTCCTTACTGTTGCTATTCGTAAAAATTATGTTGCAAATACATCATGCATGTTGTGGGTGTTAGGTGCATGCGTACTTGACACTTCTCCCACGCCAGTTGAGATAGACACGTCAGAGTTTGTGATATGGTTTGAGAAGTTATAGTTGGACAGTTGTCTTAAAGACAATCTAATACCAACTCTCTTTCCATCAAGGGATCAGGATGGAGAGCAACAGGTAGTTAGAGTAATGCACACCGCAGATTTCAAGTTTTGCCTTGCTTGTTTTCAGCTAAATTTGATTTCTCACGTTGCCAAAACGGAAGCAAATGAGCCAAATCCAACATTTATTTTCGGGGTGGGGTGGGGGCAACGACCCCTTGGGTATTGCGCATTTCACTTGGAATAGCATAAGTATCTTCGTTTAATTATAATGCCATTTTTAAAAAAAAAACCTAAACTTGTTGCATTGAAACATGTCATACATACCTCTGTACCTGATATATTTCATACAAGACGCGGTACAGAGAGTTATTTGTTCATGGTTATTTTGGTTATACATTTCATACAAGACTTGGTACAAAGAGTTCTTTGTTTATGGTAATTTTGGTCCTATATTTCATACAAGACGCGGTACAGAGAGCTATTCGTTTATGGTTATTTTGGTCCTATAATTTATACAAGACGCGGTGCAGAGTTATTTGTTTAGGCTTGATTGGTCATTAGATCCAAAGTTACTGCATGAGAATACGAGTCAAGTCTGCGTACTGGAGGCACAGACGAATTCGCTTTGTTAAAATGTGATATTTATTACCTACAGAATAAGATCTTGACTGTTTGTATGACTTGAGATGAAATCAACAAAGAGGGCACATTTGAAAGAAGGAAACATCTTTTAATCATTTATATAAATGAAACAACGGAAAACATAAAGTATCTAAAGGAAGCATGTATGAAAATGCTCAGAAAAGTGTCTACATGGAATACACAGTGTACAGTATATTGCCTGGAGTGAACAAATGCATAAGAGAAATATGTACGTAAAATCAGATCATTTTCTTTCAGCTGACCCTTGATGAGTTGATAATAAATATTAATAAACAAAGCTTAAAACTTATATATTTTTTCGTTTCTAGTTAATGAATATTGATGACTATTTTGATATTAATTAGCATAAAAAGATACCCTGAGTACACCAGGCCATTACATAGGCTACAATTTGAAACAAACACGTATTTCTACAGTTGAAATAATTGTTAATGCAAAATATGTGAGACTAACATTTCCCTAAAGTATGTTTAGGTTTAATATTTTTTTAATGGGCAAAGTGAATGTTACAGAGATCATATGCTCTTTTAGTTTACTTTCTTCCAGAGGGACTGCCTACATTGACGAATGCAGACGCGCAAGTCTCGGAGTATTGATTCCAAACAAGCCCGGAGGGGCAGGAGACAACATACACGTCACCCCACAGGTCGCACTGAATAAACTTGGTGGCATCTGGGTGGGGAAAGAACAGTTTAAGAGCAGCTATAGTCTCACGGGTGCAAGGGTTCTTCAGTCCGTTAATGGTCGATGAGCCCGGTTTGACGGTAATGTTGCCGGTGCCAGTACCTGATCCAAGAAAGAGAAATCAATATATATATATATATATATATATATATATATATATATATATATATATATAACTCTCAAACAATCGATAAACCCAACAATCAAATATATCTCCTTTCATAATGATGTTATTGAAAGTTAACATGAAACATGGCGAACATCTTTGTCTGTACAAGAAAATAATTAAATGAAAACAATTTCTCAAACTTAATAGTACATTTTGCATCAGTTAAGTTCCAATTCAACAACTATCACTTTATCCTTGATTTTCGAAGTACATGAACCCCATTAAACACTAGCCTTGGTGGTTGATGCATATTATTTCAAACACAAATGTTACAAAGATTAAAGAGCAATACATTTATAAATAAAAATCTGTTGGTTTTGAACTTTACCCATAACAAAGTCATTGGTTTGTAAATCTGTTTTAATTTTAAGTATCGCCTTCAAAAAATGACTAAGACGTCGCTTCATTAAGCAATGAAATTCCCAAAACATAACCTGTGCCGGAAGTGCCGAACTTGTAGACGCATGACAGACGGTTCTCATTCCAGACCAGACCGGAAGGACACATCAAGACGTTGGCATGGCCGAGCAGATCGCATTCGATAAATCGAGTTTCATCTCCTAAAATGGGATAAGAAAGTCTCTGTGCAAGAATAACATTAAAACTTTAGAAAATTACTAGTAGAAGAAGCAACTACAGTTGTCTGAAATATTGGTATGGTGTTTCCCATGCAATGAATCCAATATTAAATATTCTCTTCTTGAGCGGTTAATAATATATGCAAGTCTGGAGGAAAAGGAAATTCTTCAGAATGATATATTGTGCCTCCTACACAATTAACAACAAAACAAAATAATTAGTATTGAAACTTTCCAAAGAAAAGTCGATTATTTCAGTCACAACTTCCCTTTTTGGGGTACCAACATAAGTCATAAAGGCTAAAGCACACATAAGAAGTCTCACGACCATACAAGCAACAGTTTCTATGAAACTAAATTCCTTGCAAATGCATAAAAACAGGTGTAAACATTTGGCTTATTAGCACTTTATCTACATTAATGTGCAAAATTATCAATATCAGTTACT
The DNA here is from genome assembly GCA_016617855.1 of Megalonaias nervosa. Taxonomy (NCBI): domain Eukaryota; kingdom Metazoa; phylum Mollusca; class Bivalvia; order Unionida; family Unionidae; genus Megalonaias; species Megalonaias nervosa. The sequence continues at coordinate 6,571 of JAECUM010001737.1, forward strand.
AAGGAAACAAATAAATCTCAGAAAATAGTAACAATAAATGTCATTGTTACTTTCGTGGCAATTATTTTTTTTTAAACCAAAGAGAAACGATTTTTCAGACTATTTTTGTCTTTATTTTGAATAACCTCAAAGAACAACTACAGAGTCAATCACATCTTCGGATGATCAGATATATGCTTATGATTGGTCAATGCCAGGCATGACAATGGTGAGAAAAAAAAATTGAATTACATGCAGTAAGGCATTTGATACCGTTATTTTATTACTCATCCAAGGGAAACAAAAAGGGGAAATGACCTTTTAATGCTCTATGGTATCTTCTTAAATAGACGGCTAATAGCTATTCCCTAAAATAAAGTTATTGTCGACACCTTCCTTAGTCAATTCAAATAAACATTTCAACTCCTGCGGTTAAATTACTTCAAATTTAGATTGTGGTTACTCTTAAAGCGGACGTTTAAGGATGTGCCTCTCAACATTGCTATGGTTACCCTACGACCAATCTTCAAAGAAATGCAACCAAATTGCACACAGTCTTTAATTTAAAACTTCTTAAAACAAACGAAATTCCAAACAGTATGTCGTAACTTAGTCCCAATATGCACGAAATCTTCAAAATATCATTCCTATATCCTTTTTTCCGAAAACTGTTTCCAATATAGAATAACAATTTTAGTTAAATTATTTCTTCTGCTCATTTAGCTATATTGCATGTCACTACAGCAAGTTGATGGCACGCAATTTTACTTGAATAAAACCAGATGTCGGCATGACATATAGGCATATATTCAGCAATACAGTTGTCATTGACAAAAAGGAGGAACGAGTATCGGAGATGAAACATAAAGAAACAAGGACAAGTTTTAAGTTACCCGTCACAGCGAAGTAAATGCTACCAGCAACCAGATTCTCAGGGGTGCAAGGATTGGCTGGGTTCACAGGATTGACGACAGAGGGCGCATGTGTGGTAACAATGGGTGCCTGAGCCTGGCAGACGGCCGTGGCGGGGTTATACAATAGGTTAAGCGGACACTGGATTATGTACATTCTACCGAATTTGTCACACTGGATGAACTTGCTGGCGTCCATAGGATGAGGGAAGTAGACCTTTTGTTCCACATTGGCTGTACATGGGTTTGGGACATTCTGGAATGCATCTGCAATGAAATATGAACAGAAAATACCTAAAGACCGTGCTGTTAAGTTTAATTTCAAATGCTTGGAACACTTAGTTTTGTTTTCCTGCTTGGAAAATTCATTATCTCAATGAAATATTTGCGAAACAGTTCTTAAAGAAGATTACCACCATCATGATGATGATGATAATCTCTGTCTGTCTCGTCCGTGATGAATAATGTTTGGAAATAAAATGTCAGATTTACTCTCTCTCTCTCTCTCTCTCTCTCTCTCTCTCTCTCTCTCTCTCTCTCACACACACACACACACACACACACACACACACACACATGACATGTTGCATTGTAATATTTCATTCAACACTTGGGACTTCGTGTGCGTGTAAGAGTTTATAGATAATTTTTAAAAATCGTTTTCAACGTATATTTCAGTTCTGTGTACAATTAAAGTTTTAGCATAGTCATGCGATGTTTTAATATTATAAATCACAAGTAACTGGTGAATCAGTAAACTTGGTACAAAATGTTCCTTATGAAATAATCAAACCCTTCATTGCAGGGTTTCGCGGAGTCAAAAGAATGCGTGTCTCCTCGCGGGCGTTACAGCAATCGAGTAAAAATTGATATTATAGCAACAAAGCTTCTAAGTGTGTTTACACACTTTGATACTATCTTCTCTGGGATAATAAATTAGTAGTTAGATTTATTAGATGAATACACTTTGACTTTGCACGTTCTCACATTAATGACTCATGGGGGATATATTATTAGAAACTACCCAATATGCCAAGCAAGATTTATTGACCTTTTATCAGTTACAAATGAATGAGGATTCTTTCATTTTTGTTTTCAGAGCTATTAAGCAAAGGTAAATCGAGAACTTTTGATAACGTTTGTTTTGTCTGATTATGTCGAATATTAAACTTCTCTTGTGTTTGTTGTAAATCTTAAGGCTGTATAGATATATAAAATCACGGATTACAGACTCGTGGGAAATTATTAGTTTGGAAAGAGATTTACAGAGGAGCCTCGTTAATCCGGACTCCGTTTATCCGGAAAGCTCGCTATCCGGACATAATTCAAAGCGAACGGAATTCCTAAACGTTAATTTGCTCCGTTAATTAAGAAATCCGCGTTCCGGATCCGGAAATCAAAATCGGGGACCAAAGTGTAAAATTACTATAAAACTTGTCTCCATAATCCGGAAATAATCTGTCCAAAAATAAGAAATTTCGAAAAATCGTATATGAAAAAACAGTCAGTGGGATAACACAGATTCACCTACGCGAATTTGGAGGTGTGTCAATGTATCAATCTCTGACTGGTCAAATTCTAGTGGTATGTTAAAGTTATCAGTTGATCACGTGATCATGTGCGTGTGGAAAACCTTAGTAGCGTGACCATATTGTAACAAGCGATTGTATAAACAATGTCTGTTTTAGTTAGTCGCCGACGGGGTGGTGGGGGGTGGTGGTGTTAATAATTAAATAAACACACTGGGATCAAATCGTCCACGCTTTTGACATAACATATGGTTAATAAATTAAGTGTCATTAAGTCTCTTTGTTGTTTACCAATTGTATATAACAATCGCAGTATATTGATGGCTGTACAAATACAGTTGATTGATTTAAGCTGTGGACAGTATAGGGCTTCATTTCAGAATATAATGGGGACGTCAATTATCAGCTCATTAGCAGCTATAACAAATACGACTTATAAAAATGACTGCATTTTATTAGTTTACCATAACGCATTTAACTGCCAGATATCAGTTTGTATTCGTTGTACTTTTTACATATATTATGGCGACACCATCAAGCAAGCGTAGACGAATACTTGCCAGCATAAAAAAGATTTGCCAGCACAAAGATCACCCAAAAGCTACCATTCAAGATACACGCCAGCATATTATAGCTTACTCATCCTTAGACATTGGCAAGTCGACAGTTGCGGACATCATAAAAGACAGTACATTTACAGCTAACATATACATGTACACACTTACAGGAATATATTTCGCTTTGAACATATCCGCGGCATTCTGAAACTCCTGTTTGACATGCAAAGTCTTTACGAATCTAATCTCAAATGGCACATAAAATACTTTTCTTTTTCTTTTTTTTTCGGCTAAGTGGGGGGGGGGGCATCTGTCTGGTCCCCCCCCCCACAAAAAAAAGGACAAAGCAGAGGACATTAGAAATGTGAAATGGAATTTACGACTACTACTACTACTACGACATGGGTGAATAGAATCGATGGAATATTATACATAACCAAACTTGAAGAAGAAATACTACATAACAAAATAATACAGAAATAATTCTACAAGGAAAAATGAACAGTGACGTTTACTCACGAAATGCAAGGGAGAAAATGGCGGCCAATAAGGCTAATAAGGAAGTTAAAGAACTAGAGAAAATTTTCAAGACAAAGAGGATGGAGACAAGTGAAGGATCCTTCCTAGAATGCCCATACAGAGAAGGGACACAAGAACTGGATATGTCAAAAATAATACGTGAAAGAGTACCAGGAATAACAGCATTGATGATAGCACTGAAAGTCCAAAACCCAGAATACATACAACAAATTTATTCCCTTAACCCAAACGGGTATAAAAGTTACATATTGAGACCCAGAGGAACCCAACCGATACTACCATTCGGCGATAAATAACTATTGCAGGAGAGACGGTCACAGTAAAAGACCTCACACCCATCTTGAGGAAAATAAAAAACAAACGGGAGAACTACACCTATCTGACATCCCACTGGAGATTCCATTGCAAGCAACAGTAGAGAAGTTTGAGAAAAAATCAACATAAAGGTGATAACATCAAGATTAGCAACTATTCCCTTAACCACAGTATTCAATGGGATAAGGATATTGGAAATAGTAAAGAGCATTCTTTCTACATGGTTTTCTGACTAAATCATGGTACAAGGATGTATCTATCATAGAACATGCAATAGATGTGGACAGACAGGGCATACTCCACACAAATGCTCTAAAAACTCAGAGACCTAAGCAGAGGTCAGAGAAATTATTAAAGGACAGAAAGTAACGATGACGAAACAACAACAACAACAAAAACAACAACAACATCCAAAACAACAATCCGAAAAAAGCAACAAGAAGAAAAACAAAACCTAAAACAGCAACAAGGAAAACAACAACAACTAATAGGACAAAAGCAAAATCAACAACAACAACAAGAAAAACAGAAACAGAAAGAAAAAAAGGAGAAATACAATAGAAACAAACAAAAGTGCAAGAGAACAATCAACAAAAGAAAAAAATCACTCGACAGCAACAGCAACAGAAGAACAAACAATAGAAGAAACAACATAAGGAGATACCAACCAGAGACAAACAAAAGTGCAAGGAAACAATCAACAGGAAAAACAAAATCAGCAAGACCAAAGACAGGAATCAAAAACATCAGTAACAACAAAAAACAGGGACAAAAACAACAGAAACATCACAAATCTACTTGACAGCAACATCAACAGAAGAACAAGAAAAAGAAACAGAAAGGGACAGGAAGAGAGCTAAAAGGAGACAAAAAAGAGAGGAGGAATATAAAATGATGGAAATGTATCTACTTGATGATGATGAATGGTTTGGAATATTTGGAAAATTTGGAAAAATAGAGAGAATTTTTTTTTACAGAAAATACTTGACTTGAAAAAAAAAGAAAACAACATACTATAGCACAATCAGTAACATAATACCATTGTAATCATATTAGTAAAAAGACATAATATAGCACAATCAGTAACATAATACCATTGTAATCATATTAGTAAAAAGACATAATATAGCACAATCAGTAACATAATACCATTGGGCAATTAGATTAGTAAAAACATACAATAGCACAATCAGTAACATAATACCAATAGGCAATTATATTAGTAGGGCAGGGGGGCCTCCCTAAATGGTCTGAAAAGATCAACCAGGGAGAGAACCCTCCCCCCCCCCTAAAAAGCATACAGATGTACATGTATACGGTATGATGACATCGTAAAAAAAATGTGCATGATTCAATTATCCGGAAAACTCGTTAATTCAGACATATTCATTGGGAACGAAGGTGTCCGGATTAACGAGGCTCCTCTGTACATATGTATGTGTTCATTTCAACCATTTCATACGATTATCATGAATCTCAGTTTAACAACGCTGATACTATGTGATTCTCTCAGGCTGCAAGTCACATAATAATTGTTACATTTTAGCTGGATAATGGATGTGTAGGATATGTAGTGAGATATATATCAAATTAACCGTATTGTAAAAATAAGTTATTTGTTTTACTCACCTAGGCATGACTGTGCCTCGCCTGAAATAGAGCATATAAAAATAAATTTGAGGATTGTCACATGTGAGTACATGTATTTCTCGCACCCACCCCCACCCCGCAAAAAGAAGAAAAACAACCGATAAAAATTACAGAATGCATGATACTCTCGAACTCTCCATATCGAGTATGTGTCGTATTGGTTCTCTGTATAAAAAATTTTACCCACAAGTAATTTCTTCTGAAACAATAATCCAGACTAGAAATCACATAATATTCTCATGCCATCTTGTGGCAGGCAAATGTTTCGAGCGAGTTCCATTTGAGGATCTTGACAATCCCAATTAGGAGCTTACTGACATGAACCTCTAGAAATACATTACTCTCCTAAAAGTGGAAGGTGACCAGTAACCCTATGACAAGGACCCTTCCCCCTCCTGCTGTCAAAAATTCTACCAATGTGACCTAAGTTTTAACGGTGCAAAACAATTGGATCTTGACATCTTTTGACGATGTCAAAGCTATTTCAAGTCCAGATGGAATCTCTGGCAAGTCAAGTTGCAAGACAAGACTGTTTTCTTCTCATGCCCACCGTTCTCGCTTCGACTGCTAATGAATACATAGAAAGGAATATCATCTTAAACCATTGAAAGCTCCAAAACGAAGAAGGCCTAAGGAGCACTGGATAAAGGCACATGAAGTTGGGAAGCGAAAACCAAACACAGATACAAAAGGAGTGAAGCAAGACTTATTTCAGTCTTTGATCGAAGTTCACGTTTAGCGATGGTAGGATGGCTGAGCAGCACAATACTTTTTTTTTCAAACTAATTGAGAGCTTATGCGTAAGGTGTCTCAATCTGAACACATTTAAAAGTGGCGCGTTCGTGCTTGGTTACAGACTTGGGGAAACAAACTTTGTTTGCCTCTATCCTATCACCAGCCAACTTTATATCAAAATTGATATACGTCCATCAAACACACAAAATAAACAAATAAATAAAATGTTAAAAAATATTTCGCCGTGGCTTCCATGGCCAGTACACTTGTGCATGTATTGGAAATACAGTTCAAACTTAACAGCTCGATCTCAACGATTACCTGTTAATCAGAGCTAGTTATCGTGATAAACAATAAACAATATTTACTGATACGTATGTTAGGAAACAACCCACTCTTAAACTTTAAGATTTTCAGAATCAGGATCGTAAACAAAATAAAACCAAACAGAATCTTTAAACAACACGAATACATCTTGAGAGTCAGTATTTTTCAAAATTTTTGGAGAACATGTGGATATGTGTAATACACGTCTTTGAGGCATTGACAATATCATACTTTATAATGTTTTCAACTTGTAATATATAAAATCATATTTCGCCACAAAATGCCAATTGTGTTTCGAAAAGAAAAACGAATTGAATATATGGAAAAAATCTGACTTAAATAAATAATAACTACTTACGTTTAATAAGATTAGCAGATCCGAAGCCATAAAGCAGCGACAAAATCACAAGCTTGTTCATTTTAGAGACTGAAGTAAAATTTAGTATAGAAACAAAATGGCTCATGCAGGGCGTCAGACAAACTACCGTTATGGTCTTTTATACCCTGGATCTTAAGTTTCTTATCGCCAGGCTATTAATTTTGAAAAGATTGTTGTGATGGTGATCTGTCACTGGGCATGTCCCTTTTGGTCAAATGGTTTCATGTCTGTACCAAAAGGGTGGATGTGCGAGAGTGTATTGTAATTACCTATTGTTATCAATGACCCGATAGTAGCTTGCTGCTCATACTTAGCTACCATAGGGTAAGGTATCCGAACTTTTGTCACGTACTTTGATTAGTTCAAATAGCAACCTTCTTAAAATCACACAACTGAATCATTTTAAAGCAACTCAGAACAAACACTAATGAGAAAGACGTTGAAATGGGTCATCTCTCTTACGGCAACAGACCTAATAGCGCATAAAGAATAGGTGGCCTCATACTTGGGTTACCAAGGTTCACTCTCCGTAACTAGGCGGTTGGCCAATATTGCCCGACCTAAATGATCTTGTTTTGCACACGAAAAAGAGGCGTTTGTACTAAATCATGTATTAAATAGAGTGACAAAACTTCTTGTAAAAATATTAATTTTTGAAAAAATCACAGCTCTGGACGATAATCCACAATGGAAAAAAAATAATTTTTTTTTTTTTTCAAAAATAAAGTTAAATCATTATTTTTTCTTTTTTTCGCAGTAATTCTTAGCTTAGCTTGCAATGTTTTGAATTACTGGACATGAGCATCTCCTTTTGCGCAGTAACATTGGTTTTAAAAAATCCACCATATTTATAGAGAGCATTGGCAACAAGTAATACTAGTACTAGAGCTGTACATGCATGCCTTTGTAAGTGATACGCATTAGAATAATGAAAATTATTCAGAAAACATTCAGAATTATGAAATCAAATATTATAATAGTACATTTTAGAATGCCCTAACACCATTTATGAAAGAAAGCCCTTAATCAGAAAATCGTTATTTATTGTAGACAGGATGTGTTCTTTAAGTTAAGCGTTTACTCAAGATGGAAATCATATTGATGGAACAAATGCTATCTGTATCAAGTAGCATAGTGTCGCTATACGTGTCTCTATTTGCTGTTTTCTTTCTATTCCAACACAATACATTGATCACTCGCATCTTATGCTCGAGATAATTAGAACGAACTGATAAGCTAATGTTCAGATACTGTTTATTCTTTTTTCTTTTAGAAAGTCCGACTTAATTTCATTTTTATGATCCGAGATTATTAGGTATTGAAATAGCAAAATAGCTATTTCTGACATGAAACGTCTCAAAGAAGTGAAAAATGCAAATCTAAGATAATCAACTATGTCATGACGTCAGTGAATTTTCAGTTGTTTTTCATAATACATTAAGGTAAAGAATTGAATGAATAAATTCAACGATGACTCCGTTTCAATTTTGATATTATTGATTTAGGTCAGGAGTAAAAACAAACCCATAACAATAAGGATATAGACCTTAACAAAAGGGACTAAGGGCAATACAAGCTAAAGAAGACATGTCTAATCAGTTGCGAGGAGAAATTTCAAACTAAGTTTTAACGGAGAAAGTTGTGCTCTAAACAAATCTATTGTATAGTTTAATATTTAAATCTAGTCATTCCGCCGTGTAATACTTCACGAATTTTATGCAACAAATTTATATTAATTACACAACTGAAAAATGATAGTACATTTTGATACAGAAAGTTCGGTGCAACATGTCTCAAAGGTTTAAAGTCATTTAAAGTAGTATCGGGAATGGAGATTATGGGCTCACACGCGCCACTATTACAAGAGCAGGGAACTCTTTTATCTTATAATCTGAAAGCGCAGACCATGATCATTTCCCTGAGATATGCTGGTGCCATAATGAGCTCACATCAGGAAACGAATTTTGTCTGCACAATTTTGTTATCGAGAAGGCTTTTCTGTGCTTTTGGGGTGAGTCCAGCAATCACATTTACTTATACAGTACGTTTATTTAGAGTTGCATATATTCTTATTTTATTGTTTCACCGTTAACTTTACATTGTCAGAATCGTGCAGTATTCTTCCAGATTTTTGTCATACTACACGCCACGTGTATCTATAACATAGTGTGTTAGGAACTACTTTTAAACAAACAATGTACTCTCAGTTAGTATACGCTTTAGCGTTTGATTTATTAGATTTGTTTGTGGATGAACTGAACAAACTGTTTTGTCCATTTGAAAGGAGATGTGATAAATTTAACAATGTGGACGAGTTCACTGTGTCACGAATGAAACTTTCAAAGAAGCAAGCAAATGAACGTGACATTCGCAATATCAACAACAAACGTGAGAGACGCAGTACTTGAAAATATCATTCTGATCATTTAAACGGTTATTTAGGAGACATATTCGTAACTTTTCGCAAATAGAAAGTTCCGACTATGACGAGTGCTCTCAAGGGTCTATAAAACTAGCACAGAAAAGTATACAGAGGTCAAGGACTATCGCATATCTATCAGAGACGTACCATTTTACAAGTCAATCAAAACACTAAAAATTCGAGAAAAAATGAACCTGAAGGTTTTCGTAGGAAACTTGGAGCCTCAGAGCCAATAAGCCAAAACAAGGAAAAAGTATTATTTCCGCTTGCTAAATGGGCTGTCACACAACAGCTACTTGCAATTTTCTCCCTTTAACTATTTTGACACGATGTTAGACTAGTAATAGAAGACATAAAATTTATGATATAGATCACAGCAAGCATGCAAGTGACAGGGCATAAACATGTCTTCTTTGGCTTGTGATAAGAATGGTAATAAATATACATAAATTTATGCATCTTGAATTTCCTCAAAACGCACTTTCTTCGTAAGTTTTGCAAATCCGAATGACACGACCCATGTCATTGAAAATCTGATACACACCGAAATTGTACTGTAACTTCGACTACATTTCCGTCTGAAATCACGTTCTCCTTACTGCATGGAATTGACCCATCATAAGCAGAAAAGGAAAACTCAGTTGGAACAACAAAAAAAAAAAAAAAAAAAAAAAAAAAAAAAACAACCCAAAATCCATTCATTCCTGACTAACTGGAAAAAGTTTTTTCCATGAGCATTCATTCAAACAATGACTCTAAATTTCAATTTTAAATAGACCAAAACGAGAAATTTTTTAAACTAATGGCGAATGCGAGACGAAGTTCAAAGGTCGTTGGGCGGTGCTATGTGCGGATTAATATTGTTACTGTGTATTAATGACTCTACAGTCGTGCATTTATTTTTAAATACAGCATAAATTCAATTATTTTATTTCTTGAAGTGAATTCTTTTATCATTAAGCCTTAGGTAGGAAAACAAAATATAATAAAAATATTACTGCATTTGTATAGGAAAATATGAACTTGTTTTTTTTTCGGACTAAATACGTCACGTTTTATAAGTGACCCCAAACACTAAACTCGAAGAAAAAAAAAAATGCAAACTTGAAGAAAAAAGAATCACAAGATAAGCCAAGACGACGAAAATGTCTTATTTCCACTGCTAAATGGGCTGTCACACCGCAGCTGGTTTGCATTTTTCCATGTTTTACTTTTTTAATATAATGTTTGAATTTATAGTAGCGATAGAAGTCAGACAGGTCATGTAAATAGTTCGGGTCCATGCAACAAAGAGCATGCAAGAGACAGGGCACAACATAGGTCGTCTTTAGCTGGTAATAAATGACAATAAATATACTTACTTTTATGCATCTTGAATTTCCTCAATATGTACCTTCTGTTTGAAAATTTCGATTAAAAGAATTCATATATTTTCCCCATATTATTATTCCAACCAATCAGTGATATAACAGAAATACAAGTGCAGCTGCATCAAGGTTAGTGTCTCCAGTTGCATGTACATTGTACTGAATTGACCCAAATAATAAATCTAGTCATCACAACCAGGTAAGCAAGCATGATTTAGTTTGATCGACAAAAAACACAAAATCCTTCCATTCCAGACCAACTATGAAAGTTGCATCATGCACAATATGGCTATAACTTCAGTTTTAAGTAGACCAAAATGAGATTTATTTTTGAAACGAATGACTGAGCTCTCAACCAAGTTCAAAGGTCGTTAGGCGATGCTATGAGAGCATTAATACTGTTACCATGTATTGTTGAACCTATAGTTGTGTATTTACTTTGGAATTCAGCATAAATTCAATTTCTTTGTTTCTTGTAGGATGTTATTTTGATTATTCAGCGTTAAATAGAAAACCAAATGAGTATATAATATAAAGATTACAACATTAGCATGGAAATTATGAATTCTTTTTCTGAGTGATACTGTACTCCTAACGTCATGCAGTATTGCTCAGAAAAACGAGTTCGTATTTTCCCATACAAATGCAGTAACATATAATTACATAAAAACTGGCATAATGATTTTAGACAAGAATGATGTCAAGCGCACAACACTAAGGTGACAAGAGTTACGTCCCTTGTTTTCATGCACTGTTGCATCACTTGCTTGCACACAAGAATTAACTCACTTGCATGAATTATATTTTTAACAACACAAAATAACCAAATTTGCCTGACCACAAACTGGGCAATAAAATAGTGCCTATTTAAATAGAAGTTAAAGTCTCTGTAATAGCAGCTATTGTATGGTCTGGTGTATTATAGGGTAGATCACTCTGTCTTGACACTCGGGCCGAGAGATTGTTAGCAGAACCAACTTAACGTCCGGGTGCATGATGTTCCTTAGCTGGAGAGGAACTTAAAAAAGCAGGGCCAGCACATTTTATGAGACTCGGCTTATGCTCCAAAAAGTTTCACGAGCATATTAACCACCTTCTCATATTCTGCTTGTGAAAGTTGACATATCTATGTTAACTATAAAGTGTTTACATAAAAGGTGCAATTAGAGAGAGAGAGAGAGAGAGAGAGTTACTTATATGTCACGGCTTGCAGAGAACACCTGTCCTTGATCTGTGTAGGTAGATTAAAAAAAAAAAACAAAAAAAAAAAAACTAGTGATCGCGCATCGTTTTCTTTTGAGTGTTGGCATGGTCTGATACCGAATGATATCATAACTGATCACGCTAATGGCGACAAATCGGACAACAGATTAGTAAACATCGAGGCAGTACCAACACAGGTGAATATTTTGCAAAGTTTGAAAATACAAGAAGACAGAAGGTCCGGTAAGCGCAACGAATATTGAGATGAGCGAAGAAGAAATGTTTACTTCTATGTTTCGTGCAGAGAATTCTTTAGGTACCAGCCGACGTTCTATCTTATTTTGTTGCATCGGGATACGAAATATATTACTCATCGATTCATTGATGCTGGCTTTTGTATTGTTTCGTGACGTCTGAGTAGGATTTTGTGCCGTTGTCTTATGCTGCATTTAATTTTTTTTTATTTTTGGTGCGGCCTGATTTAACATTAATTACAGACAATATCACAGTATTATGCCCATCTGGAGTACTCACCCAGTATACAACTACTACGCGGCTAGTAAGCGTGGTGAAATAAGACACAGCAGATTCAAGTGTATTCATGCTGGGAGGCTGATTAATCACAATTACGGATACAAAACCAAAGACAATGCTTGCACATAAGTTCGTAACTGAATGTCATCGCGGCATCATCTCAGAAAATCTTGTTGGGAATAACTTTGACGGTGACAAGACCAGTAACATGTTAGAAATTCTCGAGGTGGTAACATCGGGGGTAATAGCAGAAGAGGTTGTGTAAGCAAACACAAGAAGACAGTACGACATGTAGTAGCCACAAATTTGGAAACGAGCGAACAAAACTACTGCTGCTCAGGCGCGATAAAAGCATCCTACTCAAAGTCAGCTACGAGCGGTACAAGTTTAATTTCGCATATGTGGCATTAGAATGTTCCTAAAATAGTCGTTGTGAGTAATTCTGTGTTGGGTTTTCTTTTTTCCAGTCAAGTTCAACTCCTCAACAGCATTTGGCGCTGCAATATCCTTAGCATTATTCCTGATGTAGCGATGAGCTCAGAGCTCGCATATTCACGATTAATTAGTGCCGTAAGATCCTGAAGCAGAATCAGTTGTTGTGTTCAGCATTTCATTTTGGCTTGTATTTCTTTAGTTTTTGGACAAAGACATAACTTGAAATTATAGTGAATTCAAACAAGGAAACCTTGGATTTTATTACTGTGATTCAACAAAAGACTGTTGGCACATCATTACAATTCAGGTCATTGGTACATTATTACATTAGACCGTACAGTCCACTACAGCACATCAACGCCTTCAGCTACCACTAAAGATTATTCAGAACTATATTCATTAGGACTGTGTTAGTAATTCTAGGATTATTTGGGTTTTAAATCGAATACCGTAAGTTTCTTTTTACATTTTCACCTTGTATTCTAGGGAAATAAATTATTTGTTGAATTTAACAAAACTTGTTGGTTCTCACTCTTTTCTTTTACTTTGTTTAAGACCATAGAGTTGTAACAATATCCAGAAAGGACAACCATGTAATCGTTATACATGACAGTATTTATTTTACAACAACTGTTTCATGCCTTTGGCGCGCTTCATCAAACATATTTTACTTATCTGTGTATTGACTTTTATGATAACTGCTAAGTGCTCTTCCTTAAATCTTCCAACAATTTTCGTTAGTTGCGTCATGATATTTACTGCGTAGATTATCAGCATCGCGAAAATAACACGAGAAATAGAAATAGTATTGCAAAGCAAACTTATCCTCGTGAACGTTTTCTGTCCTGATTTCATAACACAGCGATTTGCTGTCTGAAAAGATCAGCTGGGTCTTGTCGCCATATTTCTTCTTGGTCTTATTATAATGAAATTCATACATAAAACACTTTAAAAGCTCGAGTACGGCGAACCAGACGTAGAAATGCTTATTAAATTTCAAATTTATATTTCTTCTGTGAACTGCAACTAAATTCTCGTCAAACATTTCACTGAGACGAAATGAAGGTCGGCCACAAAGTAGTAAATTTTGTTTGCTGTATCTTGTCATAGCCAGGCAGGTGTTTATTGATGGCCACATCATGTCGCTTTGGGATAACAGAAATTTTACCGCGGATTACTTTTTCGATGAAGTTATGAAATGATCAATATTAGTGAGCAACTCAGCCATGTCAATGTAGTAAATGTTTTTGATTGTTAGTGACAATCTATCCACTACATGTTTCTTCAGTAACATGTGAGCGAAAAGTTGATTTGCTCTATCTGCATAACGACACCACGTCTACTTGTTTAAACTCCAGGAAGCGGTCGATCATTGGTATCAGGTTGTTTGTCAAAAGGATTCGATGAGCCATTATATTTGTGGCCAGGCAGAGTCGAACCGCATTTTGGCTTAGGACGTTTTCCGATAAACGCATGAAGATCAAAAGGCGCTTCCATAAATTTTGCGTCGCTTGCGGACATCGCTGTTCTCAACTATCTTGTTTCCTTAAACAAAAATATAATCGGAGCAGTCGTGCATTATATATCAGCTGTTACATATCGGCTCGTTCAAACGTAACAAAAGAAAAGAGTGAAGACAACAAGCTTTGTAAGTTTTAACAAAAATAATTTATTTCCCTAGAAAGCAAGTTGAAAAGGTGAAAATATGAAATAGGACTTACGGTTTGTGAAGAAAATCCAAACATTTATCCTAATACTGAAAAAATACAAGTCCTATCACTAAATGATTTTAACTAAATCCAGGTTCGAATCTTGATGACGTTCCAAGATGGAGGATGATGGCGTCAGGTGAAGTCTTTACACAAATGTCCAGAATTTCACGCTGAAGCACAATTTGTACTGTACTGTTCCAATTTAGAATGAAATTCACTGAATGTCTTTGTCCTAAACCACTTGTTTAGTTCTCCAGGGAAAAATAAATTATTATTTAAAAAGTAGATAAACTCCTATAGCTGTCATCTATAACAAAACACATCTCGAGCTCTACAGATGTAAAGAAAAATAAACTCTTTCCAGCACAAGAAAAATAATACCTTCTTCTCAAGGTATAAGAACGACTCTGACTATTTCACAGGGATCTAAGTGTTTAAAAACCGACCTAAGACGTCATTTCATGCACACGCACGAAGAACGCGTGGGTCAGGAAACGACTTTGGCAATAATCAATCGTTTTTGCGTAGTGTTTACTTAAATCGACAAACCATGGCATGCAAAAATCGTGCTTATGCGAGTCACTATGTTCTAAATAAACACGATGTTTCTTTCAAAAATATCAGATCCCGTGAACATAATCATCATCATAATAAAATATAATGATACAAAAATGAAATAAAAAGAATTCAAATTTTAACACACAAGTAATTAAATTACATGGTCATAACACAGCAAACCACGAAACTAAATTTTTCAAACGCTGACATTTAGTATCTAAGACGACAGGTTGTATCGCCAAACAAGGTTTTCTTGACATTAAAGATCCCGGAGGACTATATGCTTCTCCGGACAGCCCCTGCCAGCCACGGCTTTGACAAATCTGCATTTCGTCTTGTCACTCTCTGTATTCTTCTTGTACGATAAAAAGCACGACGATGTCATTATACTTGAATTTCAGACAAAACATATGTGACCTATGAATATGCAGAACTATTCATGATCACATGACCTTATTTCTTCCTAAGCTGAATCAAGACTAACTTGCAACTGACCAGAGTTGGCTGCGTCATGAATTGGAATAAATATGTCAAGGTATATATTCCATTTCATAGTGATCTGATGAAGTATATACCAAAGTGTCCGCAAGCTGCGCTATCCATATGTTGAATTTGTGACAAGTTATAAGTACAGCTGTGCTTGTCGCCTGAAATATATTTTAATGGCGTCAGATTTTGGCAGACCAAACAGTTAAAAGTATTCTGGGTTGCTACTATCTGGTTTGTTCACAATTGCGATCCAATGTATCCCAGAGCCATCAAAATATTTTTCTATACTGGTGACGCAGGTCTCATTACGCTTAATTTTATTTTGGCAGCTTGAAGCATAAAAATGCGCTCTGAAATAATTGTTATTTGCAGCAGCAAAATTCCTTAATTTCTAGTTCTGACAGCAACTCGAGTCAGACTCATACTGTTGCTTCTTGATTTGGGTCTCGTGTGCAATTTAAAATGCAATAAAAGCATGTTTGGGCAATTCGCTGCCAGGCAACGTAGGTGTTCTCCAGTTCATACATAAATGCCCGTTCAGATACGCAACGCTTTTGTTAACGCATCTGCTCAAAATAAAGTTTCTTGCTAAATCGAGAAAGAAGGTTATCTAATTATAGATACGTAGGAGTTACTTTTGACATCCAGAGAGATAGCTTAGAAGGAATAATATTGTCCGTCGACCAGAGCAGGATCAGATCACTTCAAAACAAAAGTGTGCTTGACGCCTCGGAATACAGTATTGATCTCGCGGCAAAAACTAAAAATAGAACTCAGCAGCAGCATCATACAAACTTCATTCTGGTCATCAATCAGTGCGCGCCACATAGCACAGCCGATTTCTGGGCTGATAAAGGTATTTCGTATGGTTGTGAGAATTTCAGCTGCGGTTGTGCAAATTTCAGCTACTTTTGGTCCTGGCATAGCAGAATTAGATCTTTATTACCTTGCTTAAACTTGATACTAAATGCTGCATTATTCGTATCTTTGTACCAATTCATATTTGACGCAGAACTTCTGCTGTGATCATCGCTTATATAAAATAAATTCATAATTGTGCCAGCTTTAGACAGATAGATGCTTATGTCCTCTATTATCTATTTATTGAGCTGGTATCGCGCCGTCTTAAGTAAACTCATGGTATCGCGCCGTCTTAAGTAAACTCCAGCCGTTGTTTGCTAAAGCTGTTTGTAATTGTTGGAGAATTAGCAGGTTTAGCAGCAGTGGTATGCAAATACCCTCTAACGCCAATAAAGGATTAACTAGGAAGCAAGTGCACGTCTTCATCTCTTGTATCAATAATGTTTGTGCCAGATTTATTCATCTAATACAAATCCTTACGTACTCGTATTCTGTAGTAGTCTCATCAACAGAAGACTCACCAAAAAGCTTGAAATACTTCGATGGTAAATCTAGACAATATGATTATACCTCTATGTTACACAAAAAATTCTTTCCATATTATATACCATCATTATATTTCGCAGATTAATCAATGATGCAGGAAGTAATCTCATATCAAACTGATTCATGATTTCTTGACCGAGCTTAGATATTATTTTCTTGGTTGTGGTTGTCATCCCGCGCTCGGCTTCTTTTGTCCGCGCAATTTCTCTCCTAGCTTCCTTAACGTCTGCAAGGGTAGGAGACATTTTCTCTATTCTCTTTCTTCCTGTTGCATTTCCTGCCGCTGAAGAGGTGCCCTTTGTAGAACTCGAAACAGCAGAGCTAAATGTTTTTGCTACGCCTGACAACACTGCAGCTTCCTACCTAATATAACTCCAAAGCATTTTCTTAAAACCTTTTTGCTTCTAACTAATTCGTGTTGGCTTCATTATATGTTGCATTATTTCGTAAAATGTTACGCGCTCGTTATTTAAGTTTACGTTGTTTCTTGATTGGTCAGTAATAGACTTAGCAACTTCTGGTATACTGTGCACATTATTTACTGGATAGTAATGTTTATGCACCTTCATTTAAGGTTAACACAGAAGGTGTATAGGGGAAGAGCGGATTAATGAAAATGCAAGTGTGCCAATGGATAATGAAGACCCGGCAAGAAAACTGTATCTTGACAAATGTAAGCAAACGAAGAAAAGAACCATAGCAAGGATCACAAGTGTATAAAATCTAAAAATAAAAAGGATTGCGGGAAAGAGTCAGCAGAAGATGATTTTACAGAGAACTTGAATTAGACTATGATAACGTAGAAAATATACTCAAGGTGATGAATTTATCTGATAAAGAAAATGAGGAACCAGAATGATGAGGACCCTGAAAGAGAAATTATGAAGCCTGAGGCAGAGCTAGCAACAAGAAGACGAAATTCTAGAATCTGCAATTAAGACCACAGAAGCTTAATATCAGATGATGAAACACAAACAATATTCTTGCAGCAGCACTCTAGCACGTTGGAAGATTATCACTCGAGGACAAATTAACACTTGCAACATTTGACAGAAGAATAAAAAGTATACCAAGCAAGCTCTTTGCCGGTGCAGGCGATCCTAGTGATGAACTATTCTGTCAGATTTATTATCGTATACCTGATATGACACCATATGACGATTTTGTTAAGAAAAATTTAAACAATCTTTACCTTTTCAAAATCATCGTGGACAACGTAGATCTATTTTGCTGAAAATGATCGAAGATGAATACATCATGGCTAATTTTAACCACAATCACAAATACAATGCAAACGAACTGTAAGCTGATATTGATTTCATTAAAACAAAGTTTGACGTTAGAGCCGGTATGTTTAAGGATAGAACATCTGCTACAGCAACGATACCACGAGGAAATTTGCTGGCGCTCCAGAATCTGATAAGGAACTATTGAGACTACATGAGATGCAGACGACGCAGGGGCATCACAATATGTTAAGAGACAAGGTGCCAGATCATTATTCAATTATCATTGGAAAATTAGATGAGGAATAGCCATGACTGCCGTTAGAAAGCAAGCACTTTATCTCATACAAGAGAATCTCGAAATGACAGTAGAGGCGTGCGTAGAAAAACACGAGTGAAACATACGTTCGTCTGCAATGAACTATCTTGATTATCAGCAGCCATATGCTTAAACATACATATGCTGCAGGCGACGTACTTCGTTGGAGTAACTATGCAAATTCAGTAGAAGCTAGCAAGAACAAAGAAAAACAATTTCATATAGCTTGGGATACCAAACCGCGACACTATAAAAAGAACTGTGACTAAAGTACTTTAGACGAGGAGTAATCTCCAAAGCCACTGCTAGATCCATCACATCCTGTGCCTGATCCCAACGAAAACAATATCATTAATTGTGGATACTAGGTAAAAAGAGGATCTGGTTCCACAAGAGAACTCTCCTTCCTGAAGAAAACGTTGACCTTAGGAACGAGTAAGGGTGTCTTTAATGAGCCAGAGCTTACGGCAGAGCAGCTAGAGGAACTAGAAGGAGAAATGGACTTTCTTGTGGTCATACAATCATAATTATGCAACCATGATCAGCGCCTTTACGATGCAATAATTAGAAAGATCATAATGGTTATCGTGGACTAGAAAGTAATGATGTTGAAATACATGCAGTATTCAAAATACAACCTGAGGATGAAATACAAACAGAGGAAAATACGATCATAAAAAATTATATGCGATGAAAGATATCATAGACTTCAATTATATTAACAGCCATCTTGAAAAGAACAAAGCGAAGAACGTATTGCATATTATCGATTTTATCACATACGAACTTACTGCTTCAAGAAATCTCATAGAATTTATAAGCACAATTTCCACATATCGAACAATCGCATATAACAATAGTCTCTTGGTATCAGAACACAAAGCAGTAGATAATATTTAAGAGCTGAGAAAGAATCAGGATACAAACCGTTTAAACATCTTGTACTTTAACAAAACTGTTTAAAACAGTCAACGTAAATTTTGCAAGGTCAAACTACAACGTTTTAACAAAACATCTATACTACCATCATGAAAGCACAGATGATTATAAAATGCCAGTCAGTAGTGAGAATAAATTAAATGGGACAAAGATATCTGAAATAAAAACCATCTGAACTGGAATAATGAGTAACTCAGCAATCTACCTATACGTTACACAAACAAGCAAGAAAACGATTTATTTACAGAAATGTCTATGTTAGTCATGAAACGTAGAACGATGGATACAAATGCATTCTAACAGCGATATATGTCTTCTCAAACACGAGAGAGAGAGAGAGAGAGAGAGAGAGAGAGAGATGATCTTACACTGTGCTTT
Source organism: Megalonaias nervosa (assembly GCA_016617855.1). Taxonomy (NCBI): domain Eukaryota; kingdom Metazoa; phylum Mollusca; class Bivalvia; order Unionida; family Unionidae; genus Megalonaias; species Megalonaias nervosa. The sequence continues at coordinate 26,482 of JAECUM010001737.1, forward strand.
CATAGAAGCAAAAATGGAAAGGTCACAAGAATAGTCATAGTGGAATTTAAATAAGTGTAGGGATGAATACCAGTTGTAAAATGACATTTGTTTACAATACATACATACATACATACATACATACATACATACATACATACCTGTGTGATAATGAATTCTGTCTTACTGTAACATTTGCTATTCTGACTATTCAACTAGCTAAGTAATTAAATTCCTATCTAGTATCCAATTCAGGTTAAACAAATCCTCATTCATGTAGTGCATAACACATATTTCAACAGCATGTTGAATCCACATGAAGTGTTGAGGATTGTTTCCGTATCAGTAGTTAAGTTACTTAAATACATTAGGTTTTGCATATAGCAAACACGTATTATTATAATCTGTTAACATAATGGATATGAAATAGTTCCGTTCACTTTGATTGTGATGACACTGTTCTGTTCATTTAATGAAATTATTGGTATCTATCTGGACGTAATAAAATTATAAAGCTATGATATTCATATATGAAACGCGAATCTATGAGACTGCAATATTCACAAATGAATACATGAGAATAGATCGTCAATCAGCAGATATAAAGTTGTCACATCACGTCGATCACAAAGCTAGCATGAAAGTATGCCGTTACACCATCCACAAACGGATAAGAAGTTGCCCTATTTCACTTTAATGGGGCGCACAAAAGAGGAATAACCCCATCTATTTTCTTTCACCGTCTGCAGAAAGAACCGCTAGAACTTACGTCCGTGCAGATATATGTTGGAGCAGGAATCCTTGACACATCAGACGCTCGGCATGGCCAATACCAATTTTGCTGGAGACAGCTCTACAAATGAAAGATCGTTATCGTGAAGTAGACAGCTTTCTGAAAAAGCATCTGTACAATGCAGCTATACTGGAACATTAGCACTATGCATACTCGTATACTCGTATATGGGGGAAACACAGATGAAAAGCATCAGGTCAGTGAATTCTTACAGCCGACACATTGCGCGTGCCGCAGTAAGTCGATCGACCAAATCAGTAAACTAAGTCGCTGTCGTTTGACAGAACTAGAAAATAAACCATTGGCAATGATATACGCGGCAACAGGACCCATTATTTTTTATTTCTCCATTAATACATAATACAATGGAACCTTTTGCGTTAAATTCTGCGACGAATTCTTTTCAACTTACCCTGACAAGAACAATACCTGATACAAAATGGTTTAACAAAACTATGAAGACGAGAATATGGAAATGTTTAACTCAAAGTGAAACCCGAAAATGGTTTGACCGGATACAGTAACTCTATCGCACATACATATACATAAAAATAAATCAAAAGTATGAATACTTTTTTCGTACATTTGGAACTCCTAAAGATAAAATATGGGAAATAGTTATAATTTCCTACTACGAAGCAATAATTTCAAAAGGATACCTTCCAGGCTTTAGCGAGGAAATATTGAATATCAGGGAATGAATTTTTTCGGCGATTCTATAGCTTGCCAGGTGGAGGACATCAAGGGATATGGTACTGAGTGTATGTTTTAAGAACAAGCATTATCTCTGTATACGTATAAAAAGTTGATAAGATCTCGAAACCATAAAAATCAAAGGAACAATGAATGTACTTGTTTAACTGGAAAGGATATGATGAATCGTCTACAGTTGGGAGCTAGCAGGAAACCTTCTCCGTTAGAAGAAGCTAATAAAGTACAATACACAGAGAGGGAACATTAAAACTTCGGAAAGGTCACCAGTTTCTAGAATGTGAGAAATATGGGGATAAAACTTTCCATTAGAAATTGAAGAAATTAAAATATGCACGAGATGCGAATTTCACTCACCAAGAAGAAAAATTACAAAAATCCATTGAAAAACAAAGCTGTTAAACAAACAGTTGGTACACATGAAAAATACAATAAGGCGACTACACTGATGGCAATGTCCTAACGTCATAATAAATTGCATCGAAAAAGAAAATGAAACGAAACAACAAACAAAATATGAAGTCGATTCCAACTACATTTAGAAAACCTACGCAAGACTACAAGCTGATCTAAGATATATTAAAGAAACAAAAGGGTAATAAAGATAATATAGATGGTAATGCAATCACAAGGACTTTGATGCTTGTTTCAAATTTGATCCAAAAAGAAAGTAGGCAACGATTCACACAAATACTTTATCAACTATAATTTTTCAAGACAAAATCTTTACCGAGAACAATTTTAAAGCATCCATAACACCTTCAATCCCAAAGAATTCCTACTACGTTTTCCCAAATCTGGACAAAGTAACAACCAGTACACCTTTCCAAACCAAAGTTTTATATATTCAAAGTTCGAATATTAAGTTTTTATGGAATTATCATTTGAATGTGGTTCAAATTACCCACTATTATATTTAAATCCTTACAATTGGTTTGCAACAACAATGGGATACAAATTCACTATATTGAAACTCAAGGTTTTATACGCAGTCCACTCAACATATTTGATAACTATACTCTACAATTTGACAGTAATTATTTTATGAAAAGATACAGATCACAACGTGACATGAAACTTTGGCAGAATCCCGTAAACTAAACGCTGTGGATGACAACAGCTGGATGTGGGATTTGTTTAATGCATCTGATAGACAAAAGATTCCCAGAGTTAGTCAAATCACTACACAAAATTCATTTTTATTTGCAGGTGTGAAAACTGCTGGCTGAAGGTAAAATACATTTACCCAATGACGATGCCTGAAAATGCCTTAAAATTAAATAACAATAGCAATGCTATGAACAGTTGTAAAATTTCACTACACCATAACTGGAAATATATCAAGGCAAAAGACTTGATATATACTGACCAGAGCATAAAACTATACACCAAAGGTTTGGAGAGCCTACATCTGATTATGTGATAATCCTTCTAATCGTAAGTATAATGATGGGGCTGGTACTGCTGTTCAATACAATGGAAGGTTGATGTTGTCAGTTTTTAAATAAATTTAACAGCAGAAAAAAGACCAACCAACCTATTGGAAATACTTCTTTTTTCAAAATGGCAATGGTCTGAAAGATGACAATTGTTTTGAGATTAAATCAAAGTAATAGATGTAATCTCACTGTTAGGGGCTCAGGGTCAAAATCGAGCATCTATTTACAATTTTTTTGACAGTATCAGATACCATTAAAAAGCTAATGGAAGGCAAGTTTTGTAATTTGAGGACATCAAAGATGAATCACAAGTTAGATCGTCTATGCTGTTGATGGTGACGACCTCTCAATTTATCGAGTGACAAGGCGATGAAAATGGCTAGCAACACTGGATACAGCAAGAGTTAATATACATCCGAACGCTGAAAATGTGCTTGATGAATAAAATGTGTACTGTTTGTTTTATTGTTGAGAAGTTTGTGACGTTAACAACACTTTTTGCACTATTTATCACTATCAAGTCCCCTTACGAAGACAAATCAAAATAGGTACACGGTAAGGCCACACTCATCGCAAAAAATCAATTGATGGAACATAGATAACATTTAAGTATGCGTCTGATTTAATTTTTTGCCTCAGTGCTTGTAAAATTATACTCTTATTTCATCATTATCGTGTTTGTGTCTCGATTGTTCCCTTCAAGTATTTTTATTGAGCTCTTTGTTTTCGTTAACCAAAGTTTGATGTATTTTTACCCACATTGTCTCCAATAATTATCACGTCTGTTAATATCTGCTATGTCTTTCTTTTCTTCACACTTTGAACCTTCCTTTAAACACAGTCTTTTAATATTTCAACAAATTACATTTCATATTGTTTTGAAAGGAACACTTTAAATCATTTTGTATTTGACATTTATTCAGATTTACATTTATCTATCTTACATATTTCCTTGTAAATTAAATGGAGGGTAGACACTATAAAAAGCAATATAAAAACAAGGCATGCAAAGAACCCGAGAAAACAACTTCAAAAAATAGAAAGATCCATATAGGGTTGAACTTGTTGGGCAGCTTGATACACGTTACAGGAATTATATCCTCCAACCTCCCTCCCATAAACGAAAAAAAAAAATACGAAATGAAAAGCGAGAAAGCCTAGCGTTTCAAGAAAATTATAAGGAGATCCTAAAATATCATAGACTATGCAAATACCATCACAAGAAATTGCAATGATGTTACGTCAAAGGCGTGAAAAATGTTAAACAACTCAATCTATTATTTAACAGATGATGAGGTAGCTGTTTCAGGTACCTTATTCATTTGTCCACAATATAAAGTTCTTTCTTTAGAAGTTCTTTAATGTACTGTTGTTAAAGATGTTAGAAGTCAAACAAAGTACAGTGGCTAAATCTTAACGAAGTATAACTATCTGCAGAAGACGACAAGTTTGCCTACTTATAATCCCAAACTATCAATCTTTTTAAAGACGTTTAGGCCTGTGTTAACGTTGCTAACATTTTAAGTAATATAGTTACAGATATTGAGTAAAACAAAAATGTATAATTAACCATGTTTGCCATGAAGTATGTAAATCTGTTTTCACAGTTACGCGTAGCATATTTATAAGAAAGATGTTTAATATGTCCGAAGCCCCACCTTCAATAGCTGATGTTTAAGAAAACACAAGCAACTGCATGGTATCACATGGACGTTAACCAGACACAATTCTTACAAGCAAATTAAAATAAACATACAATGCTAATAGATAGATAAATAAGAGAATGTCAGCGAAAGAAAATTGTCATAAACACAATTTACAATGCAACATTAATCTCTGTTCTTAATGTTTTCTATTTCACGCGCTTGAAAAGCAGTTGAAATTTATAACTGGTCCACCATCAACGATGAATATCAAGGAAGCTGAAAATCTATTAATTCCAGTTTCATTAAGTTAGTTTACAATGGACTACCTGATAGCAAATGGACGTTTGCGGGACAAAATATTAAGTCATTAAATTGCGTAACCAGCATCGTTAGAAAGTGCGTGAAAGTCCACACGAAAGAACAACACAAGAATGTCTGCACAAAATTAATGAGTTTAGAAATTATTTGATTAAAAAAACAAACGCTATACAAAGATGAGAAAGAAATACATAAATGAATAAAAACTTTTGAATTGGTCAGAAGTTGCTATAGAAAAAGTTTCAGCTGGTGAAAGTGTTTTAGTAGCTGGACTGTGTTAATAGGAAATTATTTCTGGTATATTATTTCCAACAACCTTTACTAGATTTTAACACAGCAGGATTATTTCAAAGTGGTTTATGTATAATTTGTGGCTATTGGTAAATAAAATTTAAACCGAATATTATTTATCTTGAATTTTATACCTGACATTGTACATAACCAATCAGCAAAATAAATCTAATATGTTTCGTATTAAGTGTTATTTCATATTAATAATGATGCAGTTGCTGTTCACTGTAAGAAAAAAGTGGTGGCAGTATCAGAATATGTTCCTCATAAATAAAACACAATAATAAGAACGAAACTCACATGTGATTCTGTTACGACCATGTAGTTTAACTACTTGTGTGTTAAAATTTGAATTCTTTTTATTTCATTTTTGTATTATTGTATATTATTATGAAGATGATTATGTTCACAGGGTCTGATATTTTGAAAGAAACGTCGTGTTTATTTAGAACGTAAATATGACTCTCGGCTTTCGTAAGTTCTTTTAATAGATTGCCGGGTGGATAAACTGCCGGCATAAACGATTGGTTGCGGCCGAAGTCATTTCTAATTATACGTGTTTACATCGTGTACTGCGATTGTTTATTGCGAAATAACCACGCGTTCTTCGTGCGTGTGCATGAAATGACGTCTTAGGTCGGTTTTTAAACACTCAGTTCCCTATGATATAGTCAGAGTCGTTCTTATACATTGAGAAGAAGGTATTATTTTTCTTGTGCTGGAAAGAGTTTGTTTATTTTTACATCTGTAGAGCTCGAGATGTGTATTGTTATAGGTGACAGCTATAGGAGTTTATCTACTTTTAAATAATAATTTATTTTTCCCTGGAGAACTACAAAAGTGGTTTAGAACAAAGACATTCAGTGAAATTCATTCTAAATTGGAACAGTACAGTACAAATTGTGGTTCAACGTGAAATTCTGGACATTTGTGTAAAGACTTCATCTGACGTCATCATCCTCCATCTTGGAACGTCATCAAGATTCGAACCTGGATTCAGCTAAAATTATTTAGTGATAGGACTTGTATATTTTCAGTATTAGGATAAATGTTTGGATTTTCTTCATAAACCGTAAGTCCTATTTCATATTTTCACCTTTTCACCGTGTTTTCTAGGGAAATAAATTATTTTTGTTAAAACTTACAAAGCTTGTTGTCTTCACTCTTTTCTTTTGTTACTTTTGAACGAGCCGATACGTAACAATTCCAACACAATAAATGGCTACATAAGCAGCTATGACTAGAAGAGAAATAGCTAATAGCGCAGCATTTTGAAGGAAGAAACCTTTTGTTCAGTTTTTTGATCCAGCTGGAGCTGATGGAGAAACGTGAAAGGCATAATGAAAACTTGGATGACTACGCCGATAAAAACCCGCAGAATTAAATGAAAATTGATTAGAGTCTCTTGAATTAAAGATCGAGAGAATAGAGTTTGGTAACACAGTATCGAGACATCCTGGACGATTGTTTTTCTCCATGTGCGTCTACTCATGGCGCAGATGATATAAATTATTGCGACGTAAGTCGAAACGTCCTCAGCCGTTTCCTTCGCATGCTAGAAAAATACTTTGGTTTTATTGTCCTGTACCTTCAGCTTTATGTTAGAAAGGTTTGCTATGCACATGTTCATGACGCAAACGTCTAAGAAATTCTATATTTTTTGTTTTCTTTTATGAGAAAGTGGTAGTGGCTGATTTCAACTTGTGATGGTAACTGCGTTTCGAATGAACCAAGAGTCCCAGCTGTAGAAGTTTGGTGAACCACATATTATCGGCAAGACATAGGAGAAATTAGTATACCTGTAACTCCTAGAGACAGCTACAGACCCAAACATTTGGCTGCCTTTAGTAATTTTTCACAAGCTCTGTTGAACCTACATGATTTATCTTACGCCCATTAAATGTTATTTTGACCATTAACTAAGCCATATAACCTACAGAAACAATCGTCAACCTTTAGTATGTAATGTAGATTTGTGACCATTTTAGAGGACTTGTTTTACAAAGTTGAAAAACAAAGCAACCTGATGCATTGGATGGCAAATGAGACGTTACTGTGTCCTTTAGATTCGCATTGATTCCTGACTTGCATTTACTTCCCATGAATTTATGCAAACCTGTTTCCATCTAATTATTCTCTTGCATTCGGAGATCGATTTGGTTTGAGGGGTAACTTATCTCTACAACATTTCATGCTTACTCTACAATGTATGACTGCATAACGAGAAAGAGTGGTACCAAATTTTTAGATTCAGCGATTTCCCCTCCCGTACCCAGCAATAATAATAGAAAAACATTATGAAGAGGTCGAATCTCATTCTTAGATTTAGTAAAATTTATACGTGAAAATATCTGTATTTATTTTCATTGGACAAGTCACTGTTTTGTCTGTATTTGTGATCTCTCTTCTGCATAGCCTCATTAACTCTCACGGCTTTATCAACTGTGACTTATTGTGGTCGATTCTTTTATCAACAGGAAGTAGTAACTTTTATTAATTTTCTTCAAAAAAGGTGAAAAGTGTCCCAAACTTCAACAGAAATAAGCCAATTAATTCACACATTATGATTGTGAGGTAAACTTCTTGTCAAAACATCTTTATTGTGATACACGGTTGTAAGGAAGAGATAAACCTACCAGAGTAACGTAAGAGTGGATCCTAAATTTAAAGATGCCCCAACCACAACTAAATATGATAAGGTAAAATAGCTTGGCTTTACGCTGACTTAGAAAATTGATGCTGGAGTTGCCTATTTCCAACGTCCCATCTGATGGAAAATTTTCAGCTGGTATTCAGGCAACCATACGTAAAACCTGAAACAATAATGTACGATGTTTCCTAAGTTTGTACTTTCTGTTGAACCATAAATAGAGTTGCTAGACTGAATCAAGACATAACACACATTCAGGCAACAAGCATTTACAGAGATTGTATCTCTTCTGTTTCTTTCAAGACATGGATGTCACTTTTTCTAGCTATGACGGCTACGCTGGCGGTGTCATCAGCGCGTACATTTATGTTGAGGTTATTATTACAGTTTATGGAATGTCATATATTTGCTGCATAATTTGCTATATTTAGCTGAAACTTTTGAATAATAGTAATATGACAAAAGTATGTATTCTGATATGCTTGGATTTGGTGCCTTGACTTCGTAAACAGAATATTGGTACAATTATAGTCGACGATGCTAAAGTGCCGTTTAAAAAATAAATAATTTCTAACCCCCTCTATCTCTCAATAAAGAAAAATTAAATGGTCGGTCCCTAAGACAACAGTTATCCGGAAAAAGGCGAGGGGCCCTGAGATAGCTGAGTGGTCAGATGCGCTGCCCTTTACAGATCTGTGAGATCTCACCTCTGTCCATGTGGATCCAAGGTTCGGCTTGGTCACCGTGGGTATGTGAGAAAGCTTGCCAATAGCTTTCAATGTGTCGATGGTTCTTCCCGTGGTTTTCCTGGGTTCTTGCTCAACCAAATATACTACTCGCCATGAATAGCGTATTATGTACGGACAAAATGGCGTTCGTTCCACAAACCTGGAGAATTTGATTTGTAGTAACTATCGTCTTGCACCAACGCACTAATGCTCTAAACCGTTCGGACATGCACTCAGAAGGGAAGAAACAATGTTGAAGTCAAGGACTCAAAGTACAATAGAACTCACTCGCTAGACGGGAGGAATTTAACCCCAGTGGAATGCACTGTATGATAAATTATCTAGATCACTATCCATATCCTTAAATTTTCTTAATTCATGGGATTTTTTTTGTTTCCTTTTCTTCGTTTTCTTACCACCTCAGGTTCAGAGATGTGTTATAGACTTGATGTTTCTTCCTGCATATGTTAAGAGACAAGTAATGGAAGCAACATTATTCCATGAGATGCATCTCTTGGTGAGCAGGTCTTAAACTTGTTTGCTTTGTATTTTATGGATTTGACCCTATTGCCGTTGTCCTTGTTTTATATATTGGTTTTGGGATATCTAGACTTATTGGGCACCATATATTCAGGATTGTCTTGATGCGCCGCTAAAGCACATACACACATTTCTGTTTGTTTTTTATTCAATAAATGACCTTGTCACTGTGAACTTTGCAACATGTCTTATCACAAGGATCGTGTCATACAGGCGAATCACAATGTAGTGTATATATAGGCATGTATATAGGATGTCTAATTACTTTTCCAGCGTTGCAGAAATCATCTCCATAATGAAGAAACGTACGCCCTTGCTTCTGCTGGTGGTTCTGGTTGTTTTGCATCAAGCTGAATCATCTTGCTTCATAAATGCTCCGCCAACAGGTAAAATCAAAATTTAACATCGTATACTAACAGAAAAAGTGCAAGACCGACGTTCAGAATTCTTTAAAAAAGCACAGTCTTCAATTGTATGCCACTTTATTTGTCCTTTTGCTTTGTCCACCTGATTTTTGTATGTTGTTTCTGTTTTTTTTGAGGAATTTCTAATAGTGTGACATATCATATTTAAAACACCATCTCTGTTGACTGGGAAAACATAGTTTTGCTTTCCGTGTATATATGCTCAATCATATCGTGCAAACAATTTCTGTATTTGAAAAGAAGCTTTCACTGATAATCCTAACAACCTCCCCTACCTAAAGATGAAATTGTCAAAGACGGCCAAATTGAGTATAGTTTGAACTTGATAAAAGTGAAGACAGCAGTAATGTAGATCTTATTTTAGTATGTCAGTTATAATTTTTATCAAGACTTCGTAAAGATGCAGTATTTTCAAGACAATATTAACCGAACCGATTTTCTTTATTGTTTCCGATTTTCTTGCCATATTGGACTTTTCAAGCTGTTAATGAGTATTAAATCATTGTATCTGAAAGCAATCAAATATATTTGTATTAGTGGTGTAATATGGACACCCTTCCAAAAAGTGTTATTTTATGATAATTTTACCCCAATCCCCAGTTGCAGGGGTCGTTTTGGAGGTTGCTACACCATTGCTTTGCATGACACATTTATTCTAGTTTTCCGTATTTCATGCTTTGAGTGAACTGATACCATTGTAAAAAATGTTAGGATCAACAGCTAAGGCTGAGGTGTGGAGATCATGCTTATTTTACAACATTGTTGAATAACCACTCCCCTCATACTTTACTTCCAGATGAAAATAAGGAAACTTTTGTTCAGATCTGTTTTTCTTCTGGCTTTGAATCAATTTAAGATTTGATCATGCCTACATGAAACACTTGCTTGAGTGAATTTGTGGCTCCTAATGAGTGTATTACTGGCTTCTAACGATTGATAACTGCATTTCAGTAAAAGTCTCACTATTTTACTCTTGGGGCACCGGATGGCCAAGTGATCTAAAACGCTCGCCTTTATCAATCACTGTCATCTCGCCCCTGTCCTCGTGCGTTCGAGTCTCTGGCCAATGTGTATATGGGAAGGCTTGCAAAGTTGCCAGTAGCTTCCCTTGGGTCAGTGGTTCTTACCTGGGTTTTTCCGGGTTCTTCTTTCACCAGTTATACTGACAGAGAAATGAATAGCCTATCTTGCAATGAGAAATGGCGTTGAATCCCCAAAACAACAACAATTTTGCTCGAATAAGTTTATGTACACTAGACCAGACTAACATAGCTTCCACAGTACAAAGGATCTTTAATTCTACTTTAAGACGAAATAGTTTTGAATATATTAGTTTTTGAAGGTTATATACTTTCTTAATATGTGTCACACTTTCTTTCTAGAATTATTCTCATAAACATGATACATATAGTATTAGGTCTGTAGACTGATTGGATGTTTATAAGGGCAATTGACACGTCGACTATGTCAAGCCTACTCTTTTTGTCATTTCAGTTTCTTTAAAATTGTGGATTTTGTTTAACAATGCTGAAGAGCTGCTACCAAAACTTTTGTTAAAATAGGGCATCAGAAATGTTTTAGCGAGATGAAATTGTACTTGTTTTCAAGTCACAGATGTTATATAAACTGAAATTTGATTCGGCAAGTTGAGGAATAAACATGTATGACATAGTTGTGGGTTTAACGCCATTTTTCAGCACACGTAAGGCTATTCATAGCTGCAAATATAACTGGTGGATGGAGAAACGGGAAAACCCCAGCAATAACCACCGACCCACGGGAAGCTACTGGCAAACTTTCTGACATACGCACATTGGCCGAACCCGAGACTCGAAGCCACGATTATATTAAATGGTTCGAAATTGTAGCAAGACTATAATAAAGTACATAGTCAATATGATAAATAATGCATATACAATACATTGCTGCATCAATGAATGAATAGTGACGATAGAAACCTGTGTATAAATAAATCCTCGGAGAGAGAAAAAGAGAGAAAACGATAATCTAAGATGGAATGCTTTATACGCATATTTGGATATTTTAAAGTTGTTAACTCTTCATGTTTAAATAAATGTAGTAGTTTATAGCTTTTTGGATCTGCCAATAATAAGGATCAACATAAGATTCTCTAAGTGAGAGGTATGGATGACATATTAATGCAAAATGGTATTCATCTTCAACATCATTATTTACACAAAGTTCACATTTCCTTTCATGCCATTCGTTACCTACATGTCTACAGGTTCGATATTTAATCCGTGTGATGAAACCCTTAATTTACTGTAAGCCTTTCTGTGGCTGGCATTAGCAATTATTCTAAGGTAGGAAGAAGTTTGGAGGATATCTTTCATATGTTTATTGATATATGAAATATTTGAAGCAACTGCAGAACTCCAGTGAGAATATAATGTCTTTTAGTTTTTGGTTAAAAGGCTATAAAAAGGAAGACACATGGACTTAATTAGGGCAATACCAGACTTATTCATATCCTGAGATCAGAAGTATCTTTGACTAAGATAAAGGTCCGTTCCATTCTGTATAATATATAAAGAAGGAAAATGATCCATTCGCTTAGAAAATTCTGGTAATATTAATGGATACATTTATGGTACTTTTGAGAGAATTCTGGTAATATTAATGGATACATTTATGGTACTTTTGAGAGAATTCTGGTAATATTAATGGATACATTTATGGTAATTTTGAGAATAAAATGAACAAATGATTTATTGTGTCACCAGATGCAACATCGATTTTCTTATTCTGAAATTCGTATTTATTACATCTAAAATAGTAAAGAAAATAAATATTCAAAGAATATCGAATTTTAATATAGACAAAATGATTTTACCCCCCACCACCCCACCACCCCCAACAAAACAAAGCAACCGAAAACCAAAAAGCACAAACAAGAATACTCTATATTGTGTATAAATTTAGTTCAGGTCATTATTTGAAGACAAAAATGGGAAGTTTATACCTATTCAAATACCGTAAATTAGATTTATCAGCAAATTATACCAAAATATCCAAAGGAGTAGTTTAGTTATAAACATGACTAGATTTGCTCTCTGTATGCAAACCCTCATGTCCGTGCCATCTCAGCAGTTTGTGTTTTCAAAAGTTACCACTTTACATTTACCGTCCTGTTACCACTTTACATTTACCGTCCTGTTTATTTTATGCCACTTCTTCCGTGATTGTCTTGTTTGCAATATATGACATGAAAGGTATTGACCTGGCTTGATAGATGCCAGGTGGTCGTTTCTCTTTTCTATATGGGCATATAGGCCAGTGTCAGCAGACGTGGTTACATTTTGAATTTAAGCGAAGGATAAAATAACATTTAATATTTTGTTGAATAAAAATAATTAAAACACAAATGGAAATTGTGAAAGTGGATGCTCATTGATGAAATGCTGTATCAACAAGCTTGAACTTTGCAATACATTACACAGGTAGACGTACTTTATAAGTAATTTGTTTTGTCTTTCTTTTCGCTCATTCGTTGGTTTATTGGTTTTTTTTTTTATCGTTTCCTATGATGCAAACGAAGGTACCCCCACCCTACCCCACCCCCACCACCAAGTAAAACAAAACAAAACAAAACATATAACCATAACCAGTCTCACATGGACAGAGGGCATTGTTCACTCCCCGGTTTTACATCCATCTTGATGTAGTATGGTTTCTCACTGTTCCGCTGCTTTCTATGGAACTTGACCGATAGCTGAATCACATTTTTATCGGTCTTTAAAAGATTCGCATTTTCAAAGTAGCCATAACTAAATTATTTGTATCCTTGCTAACTGGAGTTAAGCTTACTCACTGGGGGGGGGGGGGCGGCGCAAAGTGGCTACGCTTCACTTGGCGATTCGTCAGTTATATTCATGCATCTGCCATTATTTTAAGGTAATGCCAACAACTTATGTGAATACAAAAGTGTCCAGTACAAACCTGGTTCCTTCAGGATTGAAGAAGAATGCTTGGACTGCACGTGTACTGCAACTGGAGCAATGAGATGTTGTGGGTAAGTCAAAAAACAGTAAAATGATCAAACACCAAAAGATGGATACACAGAGCAGAGCTTCGAAAAATAAAAAGGCTAAACACGTTCCAACTTTCATTTATTTGGAAGTATATTTTTAAATCGCGGCAAGAATACAATTAAGGATAAGTGCTGAGCAAGTTATTTAAGTTATGCGAAGTATTCGATTTGTTGATCTTTGAGTGACTAAGTCAAATGGCTCGTACAATTGCTTACAGCTTACCTATGAACCATACGTGTATATTTTTATAGAACATGTATGAATAACAGGTAAACTGTATGCAACGATATGAGCCTATGTGATTAAATCTTAACATACGTACATACATACATACATATTGATAGAAATGTATATGATACATGTATGTGTTGTTTAATCAGTTTTCCTGAATTTTATTTTCCATTTCTCTTAGGCACATATCTTTGCGGAGAGATATTGTGAAACAGAATACTTTAAAAAAATATATTCGTTTCAAGTCTTCGTAGCCAAAAGATTACTTTCTGCTAAGTAATACAGTCAGTGCGCTCGTTTGTCAGCAAAATCTGCGCACAAACAAGAAGAGCGACATATCATGGCTGTAAAGTGATTTACCTAGACGGCGACAAGTGCTTTTCTTACGTCCACGGAAAGTGGTGCTCTGTTGAAGATGGAACAATTTATTGAGAACACGGCCTATAGTCTCAAAAGCTGGGAAAACAAAATGATTTACCCTACTGTATATGAAGTATGAACATTTTTGGGGAAAAGCGTTAATGATGTGTATTATATTCCTTCCATGAGCAAACGCTGAGTGCAGAAGTGAATATTCTAGTATGTTTTTGGTGGACGGACTAGCGGCATGAAACCTAGACCCTACAGTAAATTTTCTGGTTTGTTTGAAGGTGAAGAGGTTTGTCTGAAGCGAAGATAAAAGGCTCAGGCCACTCATTAATCTTTGATAGATATCAGTGTTAACGTTTGAAAAAAAAAGCACACACCCCGCCCATCCTTGCACATGTACTTTTAACTGAAGTTAGTGTAAACTTTATGGACAGTTAAGATGGGGTGCTTCGGATCTTGTTCGCGTTAAATATATCTGAAGCGAAGTTCCGGTGTCAGCTAACGTAATCAACAGTTTTGCACTGGGTAGACGCAAGAAAATTTGGACCTGCCAGAACAATTCAAAATCGTGTTAAGGCACAAACAGAAGCAGTGTGATCTGAAGTGTTTAGAATGATATCTAACTGGCACCTCCTTCCATCCCGAGACTGGTATCTCTGTTCAGTTGCTCAGTAATTATTGATTGGAGTCCTGAACAAACGCTAATATATGCTGAATCGGCACGTGCAGTACGGATGTTTGAGTACAGCTGGGTCCGTCACAAAACTGGACACAAAATTGCGCTAGACATCAAACTTAGTACTTTCAAATCTTTTACACACTCTGCATAAACGGTAGTAACAAAGCGAAGACCCTTGGTGAAGTATGTAGTGGATTTTCAAGTCTGATGACTTTATTAATCTTAAATGACATCAAACACATTATCACGTCTCAGTCAAATATGAATTTACCGTACAAGACTTCATAACGTCATTTGCTATGAGGCGTTATACGTGCTATATTTTTTTAAAAAAAAAAGGTATGTGGGTGTATTAACCTAAATAATGCAGTAGTCATGTGACAAATGGTGTGTGGATATCTTACGGAACACCAGTCGGTTCTATATTCTTTTAAATAACAAAGCAAGATCTACCATGGGAAATCGCAATCAGGATCGAATTGAGGGGAGAGTGGAATTATATGTAATCAAAAGAAGAATATCGAAATTGTTTCGTGAAAGATAGAATGAGATTTTAAGATTCGTGATCGAGCAGGATGAATTGAAACTGAATTGGAGTGATAAAACTGAGCTTGAATGATCACGATATAGTCTGAGTGATCGAGGTCGAGTGGGGTGGGCGAGTATAGTGGGACAGACTAATAGAAGTAATCCTAAATGAGTTTAAGTAATTGAAAGTGAAATCTAATTGAAATTGAACAGAATTATCGAGATAGAGTGGTTAATGTCAAGATTCAGTGGAAGACCAGGAGCAGCAGTAATCAAGCTGGATTGCTAGAAATTGAGTTACATTTCTAAATATCATGGAACCAAACAAGTTTATTACTTCATCCATTTTTAAAGTTTTTCGCACTATATATCAATCTGTTTTTTTCCCAGGTATGGTGTTCATGCTGGAGTTTTTCAACTACCATCGGGGTGTAAGATGAGACTTCACGAGGACGGTTGCAATGGACACGCGGTGAGAACTGATGACGAAACACAACCTTGCGACTCCCCGTTTGTTCTTGGATGAAGTTCCGCTAGGAAAGAGAACCAAAACCATGGCAACTTCCATGGATTACCACATGATGTGACACGAAATATGATTTGTTTGGTTTGCATGTGCTATTTGTGTTTGTTTTTAAATAAAAGTTATGTTGATTATATGTTTATTATTTACATTATTGCACATACTTGTAATTTTAGTAGAACACACGTGTCATCCGTATTTTTCAAAATACTCAAATGAGAACATATTTCTTGATCTTTCCACAAAGCTGCTGAATTTTGGCAGTTTGCGTATTCACCGTGAAGTCGGCACGTTTTCAGATTTTTGCTTTATTCTCAAAATCATGGAATTTGTACCTCCCCTCCCCCCCCCCGAAAAACAAAACACACACACATACACACAAAAGCACACACACATACACATGTTTTGGGTATGACTGATATTAATTTAAATTATCTGTGAAGCTTTCGAAGATACAGTTAAATATTTTTGAGTGACTTTTTCCTTCAGAAAACTGGAAAATATACCAATTAGACTTTAGAATAACTGTTTTGGATTTGAATTAAAATAAATCTAAAGACAAGTAGCTGTACACAATTGCACGTAATGTTATTGTTTATATATATATATATATATATATATATATATATATATATATATATATATATATATATATATATACACGGCGAACTTAAAAAGTGTGTATTCTGGAAATATTTTTGGTTGGATTTGGGAGTGAAATTTTGCAGACTATTGTTGATTTCTTGTGGTCATCATGTGACCATTTACAAGATTCATTAATCTCTTAACGACTTGAGCAACTGACTCTTTATATGTTCAGATTCAAAATGAAAATATTTTGACACTTTATAATTGTATCACAAGGTGTGAAATTTCGTATGATGATGCCCCTCCTTTAAATCGCTTAACTTAGAACAAACGGAGAGAAACGAAATCTACAATACGTACTCAGACTTTCATATTTTGGTTGTTAGAGAACACTTAAGTCCCACCCTTTTGCCAGTGATCTGATGCAGTTCAAGTACACATTCCCCTCGGTAAGGTCAGTGACATTGGGTAAAGATGGGAGAGATCAAAGAAAAGAAATTAACATTTCGGTAGCACTTATGCCACAACGAAACATAACAAAGATGAGCACATTTTATTTCTGTATAAAGAAAGAAAATAAAAACACATAGTGGTTTGGGAATAACAAACACCTTGTACTAATTGATGATGCGTATATATATATATATATATAGAGAGAGAGAGAGAGAGAGAGAGAGAGAGAGATTATACAATCTCATATGCGGCTAACTTAAACGTAAGCTTGTAGATTCTAGAAAATGTTTTTGGTTGGATTTGGGACTGAGAATTTGCAGATTTTTTGTCGAGTACCTGTGGTCACTATTTGACCATTTGCGAGACCCCTAATTCTCATAACCTCTCGTACAGCACTCTCGTTATATATTCAGGCTCTAAACGAAAACAATTTAGCAATTTGCAACTTTCAGAAGAAAATAACTGTATCAAGGGCTGTGAAATTTTGTATGATGATGACAATCCTTGAGGTTGCTTGATTCAGAAGAACTTGAGAAAAACGAATTCTAAAATTGTATTCAGACTTTTCATTTAAGCCCCACCCCTTTGCCAGTCATGCGATACAGTGCAAATGTACTTTCGCCTCGACAAGGTCAACGGCACTGAATAAAAAGCGGAGAGATCAAGAAGAAATAATTCAGTAGTAATTAAGTCTGAATGATACATGATAAAGACAAGCACATTTCATTAGTGAATAAAGAAAGAATATAGAAATAGTAATGGTTTGGGATTTACATTAACCTTGTATTAATTGATGAAGCGAAGCGGAGAGAGAGAGAGAGAGAGAGAGAGAGAGAGAGAGAGAGAGAGAGAGAGAATACAAGAGATTTACTGAAGTTCAATCGGATTAAAAGAAAAAAGCAGATTAAACTAGACAGTTCGAGACCAAAAAGCTGAAAAAAGGACATCACTATATCAGACATAGCTAAACGTTCAAGGGACTCTTACGTTTAGGACCGCATTGTCAGGACTCGCCTAAAGCATAGTATGACCAGTGGTCATAAGTCAGTGTCAGAATCAAAAGTTAAATTTGATTACGTTGTTTTTATGGTGACGGCATCATTTTGTTTCCGAGGGACATCATCATGAAATGGCTAGAATAAATGGATACAAGAACAATTTAAGAAATCCAAAGACGAGTTTCCACTTGGATTAAACCCCACTACCAGATCCTGATAATAAAAAGTGGTATTCCGAATGCTTATGAACAGTCTTTGACAGTACAATCCAAATGTCAGGTCGATTCGATTTTCATAAGTTCAAATGGCATATGGTATCCAGAAACGTTCAAATAAGCAATATTTATTATGAAACAAGCAGAGAACAATTTTGATTAATGTTGATAGTTGTATCAGAACTGCTATGATTTAGTTTATAAAGAACCGGACTGGTGACGGGCAATTAAGAACTTCTAGCTCAACTACTGCTGCATGGGGCTTTGTTTATACGGAGTAAAACTGCAAATAGCAAGACAACTAATTTTTTTAAAAAAACGACATATCATGTTCACCTAGAAAAGAAAAAAGCGTGCAACACTTTTCAGCCACTAGCTTATCACACTACGACATATAATGGGGAAAGCAGACGCTGCTTTTCCCATTAACTCAAATAATAACTCTTTTATTCATTAATTTTCATTTGTAAATCAACAAATCATCTTTGCCATTTGTTCCTTTATCACCTCCTACATTTTACAAAATTTCATACATCCAGAGCAACAGTTGATATAGACATACACATAGCGGGACTGTAGCAGCAATTACAACACCTTTGATTTATATTGCTGTTTCAACTTTTCAAACAATCGTAATTGTGCTTGAACCATTGAGTTTTAATTTTTGTTTGGAAAAAAACCCAACTTTCCAGTTATATGAGATGTCTAACCAATTTTTCTGTTTTAACTTTGAACAGTTCCAACTTTTATTGCAATATAGCTAATTTCTTTGAGTTTGTTTCTATGCTGACGTCCTTTGTCACTCTCCAATCTGTTTTCTATACATTTTAACATAATATTTTATTGCCAGCTTCTTCAGAATTTAAGTAACTCCTTAGAGCTCGTTCATCATGTGTAGTGAATAATATTTTAAGAACAAGTGGAAGTAAGTGAAGCTTTTTTTTTTGCTATTGGTCAAATATATCCTTAGCTTCTCTTGTCCGTTCATGAAACAATTCATTATTGTTCATGGTTTGCATCTCTGTTTCACTGGCACTCTTTCTTTGTCTTTCAAAAAAAGATTAGATTCTAACAAATCGGTATTGTGTCGTTAGTAGGTATCATACATTTATGACCTTATTTTGTCCAAAACTAATGTGACCAAGAACTCCTTTACAGTGTTGACTGATACAGTGCTTGGTGCTAACATCGGTCACATTCAGCATTTAAAGGTTGTTACGGATATCTGTATTACATAATAATTTATTATATATTTTAATTAAGTCTTTTCGGTTTATGACGTTTGTATTTTAATTCTTGAAATTCGGTGTTTTCGTAAATGTACATGTACATTACGTGTAAAATTTTATTTATAAATCAAGGATGATTGTTAAGGTCAAGTCGACAACTTAATCACTAGACTAGTAGCCATACAGATATAAGGAATTTTTTTTGTCCGCTTACCAAAAGATCAGAGACAATTATTTTGCACGACGACTAAGACGAAAGTGATAATAGCATTAGTGGGATAATGCCATGAAAGGAGATCACGGAAACATTACATGATACTAGGAGTGCATTTATCCTTTAGAGATGTCATGAACGGCCTAACTGTTGTTTGGCATAATAATCTGAGAAGGTGAGAACATCACTATTAAATTATTTCACAATCTAATAATTTAAATGTTCGAGAATATTTTTTGTGATTCAGATTTTGTTGATTTGGTGCGTACATAGATGATATATAAGTGAATCAAAGACCATATTAATATTTCATTTCATATACCAATTCGTGACAGAAAATCGTGATTTGTTTATAATATGTTCGTTGGACTTGCAGACTGGAATATATTTATTCTAAAACAGACAGTACCTCGATGATTATGATGTCATTTTAGGAACCACTAAATAATTCTGTTGGATTATGTGAAACTTTCGAGGACTATAGTGATATTCTACTTTCACGGGATCATCTTGAGCTAATAACGTTTGGATTTAGAACTGTGATTCTTCAGTGGTGCTAGCACGTTAGCACATAAGCACATTAGAACCTTTATTCGGAATATCTTTGAATAGTTTCCGGATTGATGTGAAATTGAAAGTACAATTTAGGATAATACTCTAGGAACTCATACACTTTAAGCTATTCTTATTTCTTTCACTTTATTTGATTTTATGTTTTAGGGAAATAAATGCTTGTTGGGTTTTAGCTTGTCTTGTTACTTATTTCAAGACCCTAGACGTAACAAGGTAATTTGAAGTAGTTAACTATTCGGTGTTTCTTAATAAAGTGATTTATTTGCTATTCTAAACATGCTGTACCTTGGATGGATACAGTATCGAAAATGTTGTGAGGTCTCAGTTCGAAAAATCTGTCAACTATGGTTTTTACGAAAACGATTACTCTCGTATATTCAGTCTCGAACTTCGACTTGCATGATAAGTGTATGAAACTGTCATCGCTAGACGCTCTTTCTTTTGTCACATTATTTTTAACTTTCGCTTATTACATCAGGTTTATGACTTACAACATTTGTGTACGTTATACGATATTTAGGGGTTGAGCTGTTGTCAACAAAATACTTTATAATATCGGGCAAACTTAAAATTATCCCACTAATGCTATTACCACTTTCGTCTTACTCGTCGTGCAAAATAATTGTCTCTGATCTTTTGGTAAGCGGACAAAAAAAAAATTCCTTATATCTGTATGGCTACTAGTCTAGTGATTAAGTTCATATTGTTGTTCCCGGTACGATCACGTGAACAGTCTACTGCATGACTGTGCAAGCGTCTCGAAGAGTAAATTTGCACGAGCAGTCAATCAACCGCATCCATTTCATATAAGCCCACGATACAAACGTATCTAGAGTGAAAGTGAGAACCAGCCTTAACAAGTCACGCCCGAGGATATATAGTTGGCAACCATGTACGTATTTTCCCTTTCTTTGTACTAGTCATTTCGTGCATTACGTTACATGATTATGTGACTAGTCATTACGATCTCATCCTGTTTGGCAGGTTATGTATTTTTTCTCCTCTTCCTGTCTCTTCTTAGCATATATATATATATATATATATATATATATATATATATATATATATATATATATATATATATATATATATCATCAAAATTTATAGAAGACTATGATCGATTGAGATTGGGGAGAGTAGATTATTGCCTCTAGGATGCAGACGGATGTGAATACCACTCCCATTAGGGGACGCGGTTTTCAGGGTGACGCCAATCTATTTCTCTGTCACAAGCTAAACGTCGCACATCCTACCTCGCCCAAACTTTTCGTTCATCAAAATCTGTATAAATTACATTAGATAAAAACTGCAATAAGATTATATCCGTAATGGCCAATCCATACAAGTACAAAGAGATTGTAACATATGACATAACATTTCTAGCTTTGGGATGTATATCTATATTATTTGTAACTCCTGGTACATGACTTTGTCTAAATTTTGTAATTTTTATTCATGGCTGTAAATTGTATTGATCATCTCTGTTTGAAATTTCGTACGTGCATACGTTCTTTTTAAGATGTTAAAGAACGTAGAATTGCATATAATATATGAATAGATGCTTATGTATGTGTTGACAGTTACTAATAATAAAATTATTAGTAAATATATTTACGAGTTTCGGGCCTTGTCCCACTGAACACGTCAGTAATATGGTATCTTAAAAGAATTATGTGAATTCCCATTGGATGGGGTAAATCATTTGAGTTCTTGGAGATTTGTGATTTGTCATGTAGCAGTATTGACACTACACGCGTTTTAGCTTTCCGCCTGTATATAAGTGGCTCAGGCTGGGCAGTTTTCTTGTTCTTGTCTCTTGTGTTCTGATTGTAACATCAAGTCTGCAGACATATTTTATGTTGTATTTAGATATTATTTGAGAGAAACATTTGTTTGGATTATTCAGTGGCATCAAATAGTGCTAATTGGACTATAATCTTATTTTGGAACTACTATGAATTATTGAAAGGCGTTCTGGTCGACGCCATTTTCACAACGTCACAATTTTTGGTGGACCAGTACATTTTGGGATCTAAAATTTATACTGAACATTTCATTCTTTTCGATTTTATCAGAACTTTTTCAGGATATTTGGATTCAATAATAAAAATGTAAGTTCCTCTTGAATTTTCATTTTATCACATTGGCAATTAAACTGTTTGCTAAGTTTTGCTAAACTTCTTGGTTTTGCTTCTCTCTGTTCTTTAGTTTATGACCATAGTGTCGTAACAGTATACACTGGACGAAATTAGATCTCTGTCAAGGACCACTATAAAGAAGATCTCGGCATGGCAATGAAATCATGCATAAGTTGCAATGCTTGAGGAGGGGAGTACAAGTCATATAAAAAATACTTTTAGGCCGGCGGGGCGGAACGAATGGGGACCTGGAGTCAGGGACCTAAAAATACACAATTACACCTCTGTTATAAAGCAAGAAAATGAAGATAGAGGAACCCTAGCCACCACCCCCCACCACCCAAAAACCAACAAAAAACCCCAACAGCATTTGGTCTCAAAATTCTCTTTTACTTTTTACGGAAATGCCCACAACAACAAACTACGCAAGAAACAAACATATATATATATATATATATATATATATATATATATGTATATATATATATATATATATATATATATATATATATATATATATATATATATATAATCCTTCATAACTTTCGGCACAAAGAGGGTCACCTGAACGGTCAGTTTGCTTTTCATAGCAAGAGGCCCGATATGTGTCCACAAATAAAGAGTCATCAACCATCGTTTCGGATATGCTGTTTAACCCAGACTGCCCTATGTATGTGAAGGCATCGTGCACCATTACCAGGATCACAGACACAACGTTATGGAAGAGAAGAATTTATGTGGAGAGGCAAGGGCAACTGAAGAGATCTTCCACCATGGACCCACCGTGCAACGACGTTTGAGAAGACGAAGACCAGTGAAGCAAGGCTACTTATAATAAAGGTCGTTGATTAACAAAACTAAACAGCCCTTTTAAAGGCCACTCAGGTCTCTAGAAAAGAGATATACTTTATCTTATTGTCAAAAACAAGTTTGTGGGGGTTTTTTTTGTTTGTTTTATGTATGTGTTTATCTATGTATATGTAGTTGATAAACTAAACTTAAAACTCATTTTAACCACTTCACTTGTAAAAGTGCTTATTTGTATGCAATGATATAGACGTGTCTATAAACACTTCTTATCATTCCTTGAGTGTTATAGTCTATAAACACTTTCTGCAGTTTTTGTTTGAAGATAGGGGCGTGTTTTGGGATTGTAATCAAACAGCGGGCGATAGTCTGTATATGTGGTGTGATTGGATTATTGATCAAAATGTTAAAATTGCCATTTCCGTTTAACTCCACAAACTCTCGACCCTTTATCCCTGCACCATTTTAATATTAACATTCAATTTGTCCCTTTAAACACCTTTTTCACTATAATACCATAACTATATTAAACATATGGACCCATTTAGCATAGAATTTAACCTTTGTACTTAATAGCGTGCCCCGCATGTTAACCTAAGTGCGTAATGTTAAACTTGTAAACACCCTAAATGCCCCATACAACTACTGACACGATCCCAGTGATAAGGCATGTTTGCACCTGTTCACAGTGACAAGCAAGGGCAGTTATTGTATGAACGAATTGGTGAAAGGTATGAAGGTATCCATACAACTGCTACTCGTGTCCTACAGGCGAATCGCACTCTAGTTATATATATATATATATATATATATATATATATATATATATATATATATATATATATATATATATATATATATATATATATATAGAGTTACTTATGTTGCAGAAAATGATGTCCAGCGTGAACAGACAGACGCCGTTGCTACTGATGGTGGTTCTTGTTGTTTTGCATCGGGTTGAATCATATTGCTTCGCAAGTGCTCCGACAATAGGTAAAATCCAAAAGAAATATCGTATACTAACTTGAAGGTACAAACATTACCATAAAAAAATGCAAATCCAATCATCTGATTTCTTAGAAAATTCAGGTTAAATGATACGTTCAGCGCACAGTATACGATTTTAATTTGCTGGGGATCTTTTTGTCTTTCTATCGAGAAATTTCTAACAGTCTAGCATGTACCATATTTGAATCAAGATTTTTGAAGGCGAGAAAAAATACTGCTGCTTTCTCTGTGTATATGACCCATCTTATTTGGCACAAAAAAAATTCTGTCTTAATAAATTAAGGCTTATATGACAATCCGAGCCACCACCCCTACCCCCACCCCCAAAAATTCGGGAAAATGGAATCGTCACAGCCGGCCATACAAGTATAATTTAGCCTGGACAGAAATGAAGATGACAAGCAGATCTTTTTGGCATGACAATTATATTTTTGATAAAAATTTTGTGAAGCTGTAATATCTTCAATACAATATTATCCTAAGCGCATTTATTTACTCGATTACATTTTCTTGTCATTGTGGTCTTATTCGAACTGGTAATAAGTATTAAATAAGTATATTTGAAAGAAATGAAACATTTTTGTATCAGTGGTGTAAGAGGAAATTCTGGACTGTATCCCAATAAAACGGTTGCTTGATGGAAATACTAACCCCTATCCCCCAAGTTGTGTGTGTGTGTGTGTGTGTGTGTGTGAGAGAGAGAGAGAGAGAGAGAGAGAGTTAGCTACGCCACTGGTTTGAATAAAGCATTTCTTATTCTAGTTTTCTAATTGTCAGAATATGAGTGAACCCTTGAAAACAAAATTCTGATCAAAAGCTAAGAATGGGAGTGAGGAGATAATGCTTGTTTTATGACAGCATTGAGTGTCGACTCCCATCATTTTATACTCCCAGCTGAAATTAAAGAAACTTTTATTCAGATTGGTTTATCTTCTGGCTTTGAAGTGATTTTAAGACGGAGGACTTGTATCAATATAGACTTAGAAAAGGAGAGTGTATTGAAACTTTCGAATGTGAAATATCTTTCATCTGTTGATGATGCTGCATAAAATATTTGCTTGAGTAGATGAGTGACTTCTAATGAGTAGATCAGTGGCTTCTAATGAGTTGATTGGTGGATTCTAATGAGTTGATTAGTGGCTTCTAATGAGTAGATTGGTGACTTCTAATGAATAGATCAGTGGCTTCTAATGAGTAGATTAGTGACTTTGAAGGAGTAGAGTTGTGGCTTCCAACGAGTTGATTAGGTACTTTTCAGGAGTTGATTAGTGAGCTTCTAATGAGTGGATTTGTGACTTCTATTATGCACATTTAATTTGTACATGTTAGTTTTTTCCCCATGATTATATGTTATGCATAATTGTATTTTGGGTTTGACATTGTCCAATATCAAGTTCATTGTGTACCTGATCAGTAACATTATTTTTGTAAACAAATAATACGTAGTTAACATTTCTCTACTAGGGTTTTAAATGTTAGGATCATTATTAATGGAAGTAAACATGTTTATCTTAATCTGAGTCTAGGACACTGGTATTTCCCATGAAAATACCTGGTCTACCTGATGTTTCCTATGTTCTGTATTGTAATGTTAGTAATAGATCTTGTCTTGTTGACAAACTTGAGAATTCTAGAAATGAACTTTTGACCTTTATCCTGGTTCTATTGTGTGTCTTAGCTTTTTATATAATGTTGTTTACTTGGGAAATTACCCATTCTTGCATTACCATCTTAAAGTAGAATAAATCTTATTGTTGTGTTCAGTATTTTCATTAGGTGAACCTTTTTGCTCAAATTATTATTCACTGGAGATACAAAGTGCCCATCAATAATATTCTTTACGGAAACATTAATTTGGAATTATAGTAATTTCAGATATGAACATTTTTAATTATATTATTATGATACATCAAAAGATGGTTAGCACATCGCCACACCACCGGACACTGTAACATTAGCGTGTTCGAGACTATAGGCACATCAACATATTCAATATTGGAATTTAATTGAATAGGCTACCACTGCAAATTAGTTGGAACTTGGTACATTTGGGGTTGTTTGTGTGAGTGAGTGAGTGTGTGTGTGTGTGTGTGTGTGTGTGTGTGATTCGGATTTTTTAACGTATCTTTAACAATTTTTCAGCGTCCAAGGCGGACGCTCTAACCACTAGGCCAACGGAGCGGTCTTATACATTTGGACTTGTAATAAATATTTTAGGACTATTTGGGATTTAATTCACATTACTGAAAGTTCCTAATAAATTTTCAATTTTTATTATAGGGAAATAAATTAATTGTTGAATTTCACAAAACTTGATGGTTTTCGCTTACTTAGATTAAGACCATAGAGTGGTAACACTTCTAATGAGTTGATTGGTGGTTTCTAATGAGTTGATTAGTGGCTTCTAATGAGTTGTTTAGTGGTTTCTAATGAGCGGATTATATTGGCTTCCAATGAGCAGATTAGTGACTTTAAACGAGTGGTTTAGTGGCTTCTGATGATTGATAATTGCATTAAAGTAAAAGTCTCACTACTTTACTTGAATAGGTTTATGTATTCAAGACAAGGCTGATGTAGTTCGCATAGCACAGATGATCTTTAATTGCAGTTTAAGACAAAATTGTTTTGAACATATTATTTATTTCTGAGGTTTTATTTCTTCTTAATATCACGTCCTTTTTTTTTTATTAAACTGCAGATTTTGTTTCACAATGTTTGATGAGCCACTACAAAACAATCTGTCAAATAAGTGCCACAACATGACTAATACAATTTACGATAGGCCTGCCTATGTGCCTTTGTACGAGGGAAGTAAGGAACAACTGCACACAAACATGTTTTTAAGAATAGCATTTAATCTACAGCAAATTATGTATAAATTCATGTTGTCAGCCTTTCGTTCAATAAACAAGTATTACGTCAATCCACCACATCATTCTGACTGAATTCAAATTAAATTTGTCAAGAGATCTATGTTTACAAAAGTTTATTTTGCTCCAAATTCTAATTCTCTGACACACCGGGAACATAACATGTCTACACAAGATGGTTTTGTTATAGCTTCCTACACGGGACTGATGAATGCTCTCACACAGGGAACAATACTGATCCACACTAGCAGGGCTAAATATGCAAGTCAACACAGGATAGGTGTGTGAACCCATACCGGGAACAGTTGAATGTCTACACAGGACTGAATTATGTCTCTTACTTGCTTGTCCAGTTCCACATGTAGCACAACATTGCGACTGTCCGGAATTACACAGGCGGCTTCCTAGTACCCTGATAACCAAGCTAGCAAGCCACATTGTTCATCTCTACATGATTAAAAAATTTGTAAATGTAGTCTGTACTGTTCCTACCTCTTGCAATCCCGCAGCAAGAATACCTAGTAATAAAATTCAGCTCTTCATGTGCACAGTTCTTGCTAACCGTCGCGCATGGAATGCATCACAACTGACCACGTATTGTGCACCAAAAGCAACTTATGCTTGCAAAACTAGTTGCAGAATAGTATCTATACTGCATAAATTAAATAAGGTATACAAGCAGTTCAGCTATATAAATGTGCATTCATCTGCCAGCTTACACAGTTCGATGAACATTTAGGTAAATAAAGGTATTAACAATTATGAACTTTACTTTTAACTTGTGACAATATGGCAAAGGATATAAAAGTTGAAGCGAGACGAAATTGTACTTGTTATATAGTCCCAGATGTTATATAAACTGAACTGAGTATCGGCCCACTGCAGAATTGCATTAAATGATCAAGTTCACTCTGATACGGAGCGGAGTGACTCAACACTTGCAATGAGTCTGGGCAAGCAAAACCTATCAAATTACAGTCGATGATGATTTGTGAGTTTACTGGACTTTTATTTTCTCATCCAATCAACAGAGAAATATAGCTGTTTGCTAACCTTACTTTTCTTGTCATAGTCTGGTTATTGCAGTCCGGTCGTCCCTGTCATGGTGTTCACGCGCTAGGAACTACTTTTAAAAAGAAGTGAACCTTAGTTGACTTCTGCCCTGCCTGACGGAGTTGTTATAAAATCAAACAACAACAACAGATATATAACAAAGATAAATTCACTGATAAAGCAACGTAAGGTCTCTCCAACTCTGACAATACATCTTACAAAACATTTTCACAGACACACACACACACACACGCGCGCGCGCGCGCTCGCATCGTCGAGCTATTTGGTTGAGCTCCAAACACACAGGCAATACACATCACTGGCTACAAAAGTCCAAACTCTCTCAAGAGCTACTGTAAAGTCGGCAAAAACTATAAATGTTTTATCTCAATCTGGTTTATTCTAACTTTGTCAAACACCAACAATCCGGCACCCTTTTGAATGGAACATAATAATGCGAGTGTTTCATTCATCAGTCCACATCCTATTCCACAAGAAAAGTTCGATGTAGTGTGTCAGTGCCCTAGCGATAGCAAACACTTGCCATATTTCCAGGACAGAAAGTATAAATTTCCAACAAAGTCATGAATTACAAATTTTCCCAGTCACTATACACTTCGATAGAACTTTACACCAATAGGTCTATTGTACAGATTAGTATCGTACCGTTGCCTACCATACAAAGTTTTCCGGTAATAATACGGTAAAAATATTAAATGTTTAATGTTTCTGTTTTCTCATACGCAGAACGTGTACTTAGGGTCGACAGGTCGCCCTATTGCTCTCATTAACATATTCGTATTAGTGGTAGGTATTTATGTAAACAGTAGCACATTATTACAACCTGTCGTCGTGCAATACTTCTAACACATAACAATTATAACTTATTTTCTTGGTTGTTTGTGTAAGAGCAGTATATATAGGCAGATTCTACTTAGATAATTATTCAGATTTTGATAAAATAGTACAAGACTTGATGACCTTTATACAAAGTAACTCATTAATACTATATGGGTTGAACCTCCTAGCTATATTGCAACAATGCAGGGTTATTTTATTTCAATTGGAAGATTAGGGGTGACAAAAACAATCTATGTCGGTGTTTGTACCAATACAAGAAAATCTCAGTCGTGGGGTGACATTATTTCTCTGTGCACGAGGCAGACAAGTAATATAACCCCTTGACTGGGATTCCCTCGTCTTGGTGCAAACCCCAACATAGATTTTATTAGTCTCATATTATTCCATGTATAGAAATTAAAATTTGTATATAAGATTTGCTATTATTGGTGTGGTCCCTCTCAGAATCATCATCATCTGAGGGACCCCCTAGTCCGAAAATTAATAGTTTTTATATTTTCTTGTTTTCTTTAGATTGTATGTGCAGTTTGTGTAGTTTTAATAATTTCTTTTTAAGATAATTTTGTTTTTAGGGTTTAAACACCTTTTCTATTCTAGTGTATCTAAGAGCTTTTCCCCGGTCTGGGAGTCACCGCTCATTGAATTCTAGTGATCTTTGCCAGAGATCTGTATTGCCCTGTGTATGCTATATGTTGAGGCTATTTGTTTTGTCTGCATTTGTTTTATTGTTGGGCTGGCTTGCAAAAAGATCAAATATTTTCATAGTTTTATTAATTTTATGGGTTTCTTATGCTTCAGGAGTCCGGTTGTGACTTCTTTGTCGATACCGGTTTCCCTAGCTTGTAACCCTGTTTTATTTTAGTGTGTGTCAATAGATGATAGATAGATCTAGGAAAGTATAGTGTGTAAAACCTTACAGGTATATTATAGTATGTTTTATTTATATTCTCTTATTGTTTTCATTAAGATTTGCGTAGAGATACAAAACTATCGAAGTTAGAGGGTTTTTACCGTTTGAAGCGGTTTCGAAGATATCTTTATATGAAGTTTTCGAAGTAAATGCAAAACTCCAAGCAGAATGAAATATAGTTTTAGTCTTTGGATAGGCTATATACTATATGATACATCAATAGAACAGAAAATGTATGATTTAACTTATGCAAAAAAGTAGATAGTCAATACAATACTTAATGCATATACTATACATTGTTCCATAAATTAATGAATAAGGGCGATAGAAATCTGAGCACACGTAATTCCTCCGGAAGGGAGAGGGAGAGAACTAGACAGTAGCAAGAGAAGATAATCTAAGTTAGAATGCATTTATACACATATTTACCAAGGATTTTTTGTTTTTTTCTTTTTTTGCAGTTGTTAAATCTTCATTTTTAAATAATTGTTGTAGTTTATACATGCTTGGTGTCTGACATTAATAAGGATCAATAGATGATTTTCTAAGTGATAGGTATATAGGACAAATTGAGACAAAATGGTATTCATCTTCAATATCATTATTTACTGAAATTTCACATTTCCTTTTGTACCGTTCGTTTCCTAGAATGTCTGCTAGCCTAGATACTTTATGGGTGTGATAAAACCCTTAATTTACTTAAAACCTCTCTGTAGCCGACATTAGTAATTAGTCTAAGGAAGCGGTTTCGAAGATATCTTGATGTAAACTTTTCAAAGTAAATGCAAAACTCCAATCAGAATGAAATATAGTTTTAGTCTTTGGTTAAAAAGCGATGAAAAGGAAGATATCTGACCTCTCTGTGGCCTGAGATCAATAATATTTTTACTCAATTAAGGTGTGTTCTACACTGTATAATACAAAAAGAAACGAAAAATCGACACATACTTGTCATAATACATATTCTTAAATCTTTGTAATATTAAAGGATACGTTTATGGTAATTTTGAGAGTTCTGGTAATATTGGATAAGTATATGGTAATTTTGAGAGAAATCTGGTAATATTAATGGATACAAACGTGGTAATTTTGAGAGTAAATGAACAAATGATGTACTATGTCACCAGAAGCAATATTGGTCCTTTCATTCTGAAATTTATATTATTACATTAAAAATAGCAAAGAAAAAATATTCGAAGAAAGCTGTATCTTAATTGGGACAAAAGGATGATAAAAACAACCCACCTACCCCTAAAAAACAAACGAACACACACAAAAATACAAAAAACATGAATAATCTATATTTTCTATCAATTTTTTTCATTTCATTATTTGTAGACAAAAATGAAAAATTTAAACAATTTTAAGCAAGCTTGATTTATCAGCATATGAAACAAAAATACATGTGTAAACATAATAAAGTTTGCTCTGCGTAAGCAAGTCCATATGTCCTGACAACAAAGTAGTTTGCGTTTCCAAACATTTATCCCTTTACATCTACCTTCCTATTTGTTTTAGGCTACTCCATATATGATTCCTTTGTTTGTAATATATGTTGTGAAAGGTATTGTGCTGGCTCGATAAATGTCTGCATGTTTGTTCACTGTATTCTGTATATGCATATCATATCACCAGGCAGGCGTCGGCAGACGTGGTTACATTTTGAATTGAAGGATAAAAGTCACATGTAATATTTTATCGAATAAGAATAATAAGGGAGATTGCGATAATGCATTTGTTCTAGGACACACGGTACTAATGGTATGGAAAAATGGAAACGAGCCTGGAAATGGGTGAACATTAAATAGAGTATATATGGGTTTGGCTGTAATGTAAGTTATGTTTTAGGGAAAAAAAAATCTTTAGAGAGCTTATCCTAGTTGTAAGTGAAAAAAATAGAGACATTGTTTTATTGATGAAATTCCAGTTCTTTAACAGTTTTGAGTTTGGAACATTCATTACTAAAATTAGCACCTGACTCTTTGGTGCGGAATTGAAACCACATGTTTCAAACACATGCAGGTCCAGAAAATGCCGCGGCCCATATCCTTTCCTCTACACAAAGCTGACATCCAGGTTTCATCTATACTGATAAATATATGTTTGATCATGGACACTCAGAAATTTTAAGTTATTGAATTCTTAATATCATGGTGTTTGCATAGGTTCACTATGGGAACTGAATTTGTACCGTGAGTCCTATAGACAGCTACAGCAATACAATGACTCCACATATGCAGGTGCAATTAACATTACTCTAATTGGAATCATATGGTTCTGTTTGTGGATAACAAGCAAAATTAATACCTTTTTTAAACCACAGACTGACTTTCAGTGGGATATTAAATACATATTCAGATATATCAACTGTTGCCAAGAAGGGGGGAGGGGGAACAGAGTGTAGATTTGACTATATTAGGTGGAGTGTTTTGCACTTTGGTTCATATCTAAGCAATACATATATACAATTTATACAATTTACCATCTTTAGAGTAATTATAGGAAGCAATATGATATTTCCTAGTTGTGTTTTGAAACATAATGCATCAGATATGATCACTTAGGTCTCTTCCACCATGCTTAATGGGGATGACCTCTCATGACTTTGCATCCCCCTAATTTCTTTCAGTGAATGTTTTGAAACTTCATATTTTGTATTTTAATGGACTTATGTTTACCTTACTTTTGTTTTAATATATATGTTTTCTGGGAGGAATTTTAGGTAATTTTTGTCATTTAAATCTCTTTTTTTCTGTAATAATATATGTACATATAGATGGTCACCTTGACCTTTAACCCCTTAATTACATAATATGACAAGGCTGGTAATATATTTCAGTATTAAATTGAAGAGAGAAATGGTGATATTAAAAAAGACGACTCTTATTAGACAGCTTTATTTTAATATTTTTTCTGATTTTCTTAAATAAAGCTCAAATATCTAAATGTTGCCTGAAATGCACCATTGCTCTTTAGGAGAAAATGAACTTGCAATATAATTTAATATTCACTAATGTAATCTTTGACAAGCAGAACTATGCACATTGCTTACTTATGTATTGAACTACTATTCCAAGGGCTGTCAAGAAAATCAAGGGTGGATATAGGACACACGGTACTAATGGTATGGAAAAATGGGAACCAGCCTGGAAATGGGTGAACATACAACATAGCATATATGGGTTTGGCTGGCCAGGATTGGTTAATAATGTAAGTTATGTTTTAGGAAAAAGAATCTTTTGAGAGCTTATCCTAGTTGTAAGTGAAAAAAATAGAGACATTGTTTTATTGATGGAATTCCAGTCCTTTAACAGTTTTGAGTTTGGAACATTCATTACTAAAATTAGCACCTGACTCTTTGGTGCGGAATTGAAAGCACATGTTTCAAATACATGCAGGTCCAGAAAATGTCGCGGCTCATATCCTTTCCTCTACACAAAGCTGACATCCAGGTTTCATCTATACTGATAAATATATGTTTGATCATGGACACTCAGAAATTTTAAGTTATTGAATTTTTAATATCATGGTGTTTGCATAGGTTTACTATGGGAACTGAATTAGTACCGTGAGTCCTCTATTTTTTCGGGGTGGGGGTGTGCGTGTGTGTGCAACAAAGTAGCTTGGCAACGGCTCACTTGACGATTCGTCAGCAGCGTAACAACAGTCGGTTGATTCGAAGTTACTAGTCTACTACAGCTCACGGAAGATAAATGGCACCTCACCTATGTCCGCGTGGGTCAGAGTCTCGGGCTCCACCAAAGTCTATATGTGAAAAAGCTTGCCAGTAGCATCCTTTGGGTCGGTGGTTATTACCGGGGATTTCACGGCCTCTTCCGCCACCATTTATACTGGCCGCCATGTATAGCCTATCCTGCGCTGTGAAATGACATTACCCCACCCCCCACTCCCCGGCCAAAAAAGAACAACAACTACAGCTCACTGAAGATAAATGTGCAATAACAAACACATATGATCGAGTCCATCTCACATGAAATAGGGACAATGCCAATTCTAAACAACCAAAAAGAATTAATTTCATAGAATTACTGAAAACATTAATATCCTGTAGAATATTGACTGACACGGGCACGTGAGATGTTTTGAGTCTCATATTTACGTAAATTTTTTATTTCTATCATTGATTTTACTGAGAATAATAAAATAAATACAACCTGCTCTCACAAAAATTGGACCAACATCTTCTGTTAACATTAATATTTACATCAAAACATGGTCTGTTTTATCGCAGTAGACCCATGGAAAGACAGATGAACAGTATTTTGATTGACAATTGTTAAGGGGTCAGTTATTGTCATGCATCTTTCCTTATTTTAAGATAATGCCGTCAACATATGTGAATACAAAAGTGTACAGTACAAACCTGGCTCCTTCAGGATCAAGGAAGATTGCTTGGACTGTACGTGTACTGCAGCTGGAACATTGAGTTGTTGTGCGTAAGTGAGAAAAACATTGAAATGAGCAAACACTAAAAGACAGGTACACATAGAAGAATTTCGAAAACTAAGAGGGCTAATCATGTTACATCTTTCATCTCTTTCGAGTTTTTGTTTTCAGATCGCAGGCAAGGTAAGACTTTAGGAAAGTACTGAACAAGTTATTTAATTTATGCGAAGTATTCGATTTGTTGATCTTTTAGGGATCGAATCTTAATTAACATACATACATACATACAGACGGATAGATACATAAATAGAATGATAGATATATATAAGATACAAGTGTATATGTGTCATTTAATTAATATTTCTTTATTTTACTTTAAATTGCTCTTCGGAACATGTCTTGGCGGGGAGATATTGTGAAAAAGAATACTTTAAAAACTGTATACCTAGACTGAAATATGTGTATTTCGCAGGTGCACGTAAAGTGGTGTTCTGAGGAGGATGAAACAATTTAATAACAACATGGGCTATAATCTCAAACCCCAGGAAAACAACGTGATATACCCTATAAAAAATACATACACGTTGCGGTCAAAAGCGTTAATAATTTATGTTAGATTCATTTCATGAGAAAACATTTTGCGCAGAAGTGACCCTTGTAGGATATTTGTGGTGGACGGTGTAGCAGCACGAAACATGTACCCTTAAGATTTAGTACAGTAAATTTACTGGTTTGTTTGAAGGTCAAAGGAATTGTATGCAGTTCAGACCACTAGGCCTATTTAATTTTCCATAGATATCAGTAGTAACGATTGACAAACCTCTCCTTTTTTGCAGATGTACGTGTAGATTGAAACATTATGGACAGCCAAACAGTGGCGTACTAAGCGTAAATGACGCCCTGGGCGACGATGATGGTTCAAAGGTGTTTGGGCGCCCAAAGACCTCTGGCGCCCTGGGTAACCGCCCCGTCCACCCCCACAACCTACCACCCCGATGATATGCTACTGCAGTCAAGATAAGGCACTTCGGTGCATTTGCTTAAGATAAATAATTCTGAAACGGTGCCAGAGAAATTAAAATCGTGTAAAGTTACAAACAGAAGCTGTCTGATCTGGAAGTGTAAAGAACGATATCGAACTCCCACCTCCACCCCGACCGATACCCATGCCCAATTGCTCAGTTATTAATTAGTGCTTGGAGACATGAACAAACAATTATATATGGTGTATATGTAACAATGGGACCCTACGATGGGTTTTAACATAAAAAGTATATTCAAGGAGCAGCGTAACATCGGAACATTTAGGAAACATTATAAAGATCATTAAAGTTTCTTTAGGAAGCATTCGAGCAAAGACCCATATTCAGGAAATAGCAGAATTAAGACATTCTCTGCTTAGGGATACATCATCAGTTGGCGATGACTGCTTTCGCCACTTCATCAGCATACACATTCTAGTAGTGTACTAACCGGGGGAACGGACGGGGCACTTGCCCCGGGCGCCAGAGATCTTGGGGCTCCAAACCAAGGGCGTCAGAGATCTTGCGGCTCCAAAAACCCCTTCGGGCCTTCATCGTCGCCCTGGGCGCAATTTACCCTTAGTACTCCACTGCACGTGTGTGTGTGTGTGTGTGTGTGTGTGTGTGTGTGTGTGTGTGAGGCAGAATAGGTGACGTTTTAAGTACAGAATCCGGGGATTATATACGGGTTTCTGAATTCAACCTAAGTTCAAACGCTTGCCGAATCACAAGCATGGAATGGAAAAGAGTTTGAAGCCCCAGGGTAAAATGTTTGCATAGTATGAACTCACTACAAACCCTTTATCATCGTTATTATGAATATCTGATCAATTCCAATAAAGATAACAATAATTTCAGATCGCCTGTTTTAGAAATGTAAAATCACTAGGCTGAATCAGCACGTGCAATACCGATGTTTGAGCACAGCTGGGTCTGTCACAAATATGGGAACACAATTGCACTTTTGCCCTAGACATAAAAAAAAAACATGCTTGAAAATCCATTATACACAATGCATGAACGTCCATAGTAATACGAAGACCCTTCATGAAGTATGTAATTGATTTTCAAGTCTGATGACATTATTAATCTCTTGAAACATTTAGTTCAATTTTTTAAATGACATCGAAACACTATTATGACGTCTCAATCATTAAGCCTTTACTATACAAGGTTGGCAAAAGCTGGCTATTATTCAACGAGTTTCATAAATTTAATATTAAATCTTGTTCCTTTTGAAATTCTTTTCAACACATAGGTTCTACTTCAGTGAAAATTATTTCGATAGAAAGAAGAACGAATAATTTCGTTCATTTTGACAGACGATGAACCTTTAATTGGTTTTGCGTAAAAATAGTTCCAAACAAAGCTGAACTAGTATTAACGTGTAAAATAGATTATAATTTTTACAAATTATAAATCAAAGAACTGGCATCCTTCCCAATAAACAGAACATTATACACAGACAAAATCATTTTTCAACACAGAATGTCCAATGAGTGTGATGTCACATTGTTTGATACAGTACGGGTTAGAGTACAGAAGACAATCCATATTTACCCTAAAAAGGCACTTTCAAAACTAAATATTACATTGTTGCGGTATTCATGTGAAAGGAGGATTACTGGAGGCAGAAACTCCCATATTTACTGTAATGTATTTATGACTGGATGTTTGCAAGATTTGATTTAGAGCAGTAGACTACAGAAGATGTAAATAAATTTCATTTTGAGTCGGAATTGCATCACATATATAAAGCAAAAATATGCTGCGGTTGGATAAGTTTTGTCACTTGGGAGACAGGTTTATGTCCACATTCTTCTGTGAACAGAAATGAGTTTATTTACGTCTGTAAGTTAACATTTAAACCACGTTTGTATATAGGGTGGATTCCATGTTACAGGTATACCGCCCCCATCCACCCCAAACCAACACACCCGCTATCAACTGAGCAATACCCTTAGTTTTGCTTCTTGTTGTCGTTCTTGGCTTGGGGTTTTAGCCATTTTTAAGACTTAAGAAGCCCCTGTGGGGTAATTGGCCATATTCAGACAGACGAGACCATTTTTCTCCAATTCCCTTTCGTGACTCGAATCAAAAACGTTCATTATAAACAAAAATTTTCAGAAGGCGGGATTAAAAACGTTTTCCCACTATCGTAGCCAATCAATAAAGAGAATAATGCACACTAATTTCATGGGCTTATTTGGACCAATCAGAATCACATAAAGTGATGTGTAACATGTTGTGATATCAAACGTATGAAACTGAACATACTATAGGAAAACTGTACCGACTTTGTGATAAAAATATGATATTGGTGTAATAACCTAAAGAAGGCAGTAGTGATGTGATGAATTATGTGTGGGTATCTTACGGAACACCAGTCGATTCGATGTTCATTAAAATAACAAAGCAAGATCTATTGTGGGAGATCAAAATCAGGATCGAATGGAAAAGAGAGTGGAATTATACGTAATCAAATACAAGAAATTGAAATCTTTTCATGGAAGATAGAATGACATTTTAAGCAAATTGAATTGAAAGTGAATGGGAGTGATGAACTGAGTTTGAATAATCACGATAGACCGAAGTGATTAAGTCGAGATCAGTGGGACAGGCTAATAGAAGTAATCGTAAATGAGCTGGAGTATCGAAATTGAAATATAATTGAATCTGAAATAAAATTATCGAAATAGGATTGTTTAAATCAAGCTCGAGCGGAAGATAGCGACCATGAGTAGCAGTAATCAAATTGGAGTGCTAGAAATTGATTTAGATTTCTAAATATCATGGAACCGAAAAGTTTATTACTTCACCCATTTTTAATAGTTTGTCGTACTATATATCAATCTGTTTTTTTTCCCAGGTATGGTGTTCATGCTGGAGTTTTTCAACTACCATCGGGGTGTAAGATGAGACTTCACGAGGACGGTTGCAATGGACACGCGGTGAGAACTGATAACGAAACACAACCTTGCGACGTCCCTTTTGTGATAGGCTAAAGTTCCATGAGGAAAGAGTATCGAAACTATGGCAACATCCTTGAATTACCATATGGCACTAAATGCAATTCTTGGTATGCCTGTGCTGTTTGTTTTTGTTTTTAAATAAAAGTTACCTAACTATATGTTTGTT
This sequence comes from Megalonaias nervosa, assembly GCA_016617855.1. NCBI lineage: Eukaryota > Metazoa > Mollusca > Bivalvia > Unionida > Unionidae > Megalonaias > Megalonaias nervosa. The sequence continues at coordinate 64,871 of JAECUM010001737.1, forward strand.
ACTTATTTCATTGCACGTACTTGTAATTTTAGAAGAACAAATGTGTCATCCATTTCTTTCAAAATACTCAAAATGAGAATCTTGTTTCTCACCACAGTATGCAAAAACTGCTACTTCCTCTTTAAAATTCCTGGTCAGGATAAACACATTTGTAGACTTTTTTCCCCACAAAGTTGTTGATTTTTGACAGAGTTTACATATTCACCGTGAAGTCGGCAAGTTTGCAGATTTATATTTTATTTTTAAAGTTGCGAATTTGTAACTATTTTTACTCCCCCCCCCCCCGACACGTGTAAACACACATATTTTTCAACTCTTTACGCCAACAAAAAGAAAAATTACCATTTTGAAACATAGTTTTACCTCAGCCGAATTTCCTCTGTTCAGGACATCAATTCAATTTCTAGCATTGGATTTTTTTCTGTTCATTTCCAAAACAAAGTAATGAACGTAAATCATGTGTGGAAAAGAACAAAAAAATGTGACAAAGTGTTTGATGTTAGGGATTTTAAAGAACTTAGATACGTTATTAGCCTAAACATTCGTTATCACTTTCAGACAGCTATCTTTCTAATCCATAATATTTCTACAAATTATCTATTTTAGTCTGGTACACATGTTATCTTCTGAATTTGTATCTAAGGTATAATACTAAAGATTGTTTACTTCCGATCTCGCGTCACTGCTCATACGGGATATTTGCCAATACGTAATATAAGGATCATATAGTATCGGCCTGCCCTGACTAGATAGACACGAAAGCCGTCGAAGAGGGTCGATTGGCCCGCGCTAAAATGACCAGTGTGAGCCTCGAGGGGAGACCCAAACTGCGCCTCGGATTAAGCTGTCACTTGGAACGTCAATGATTTTATCTACACACGATTTATACGAATCACGCTCTGTCGAGGAAATGGACATAAATAGGTATACACTGATTTCACTGCATGTCAGAAATTGACAGAAAGGTATATACTGATTGACTGAGTTCCGATAATTGTCTTGAAATTTTATAGAAATATGTACATACTAGGTAAATGAGTTTCGATACATGTCATGTAAATGGACAGAAATATGTAAATACTAAATAACTGAGTTCCAATACATGTCTTGTAAATGCAATGTAATAGCCAAATAACAAAATTTCCAAGACAGAAAAATTTATTTTTATATTATTTTCACACTGCCTTCTAGAAATAGTAGAAAATCACATAATTGCCTAAAGTATGGTTCAACACGGTAAAGTGTGTCCTCTTCTAGCGACCATAAAATAAAAATACTTCACCAAATTAAAAGGATGCCAACACGAGAACTCAATTATAATTAGCATGTGAATGAATGTTACAAGAATGACTTTTAGCAGACGACAGTTTGTGCAACAGAAACTTCAATTCAAATAGGCTATATATCTATATACTGCCATGTAACTTTGGCTAATTATTTTCTGCAGGATATTATGAGTATGGCTGTTATTAATTTTAATTGATTGTAAAGTTTTAAGTTACAGTATAACTTTAATTGGGTGATTTTTTTTCCTCTGAAAACTGAAAGGAACACCTACTCAACTTTAGAATAACTGATTTGTATTTGAATTACAGAAGATCTAATTACAGGTGGCTGTACACACACACATGCATATATATATATATATATATATATATATATATATATATATATATATATATATATATATATATATATATATATATATATATATAAAGAGAAATACCCATCATACACTCTTATTGTTAAAAGATTGAATTCTTCATAAGGATAAACATATTATATTACTAAACAAAGAAAGGAAATGAAAAGGAAATAAAAAACAGAAACAAATAATGGTTTGGGAATAACAAACCTTGTACTAATTGATGAAGCGAATAGATATTGATCGATCCATCGATCGATCGAGAACTAGGCATGTTAATCCAGATTAAAACTAAAATTAACAGTACGAGTTTTGTGTTTTAGTATTATTTATGGTGGCTATGAGAACATTAAAAATTGCAAGAAAACATTGCAAAACCAGCCATAATTAAAGAATTTTCATAAAGCTGGACTTGCAAGACTTTAACAAGAATTAATGGCCGCTTATTTGGTTTTCTTTTACAAAACGCAATAACGACACAAAGCTACAGTGTACTGAACCGGAAAGTCTCTATAGAAGTGATTTACATAAATCATGTGCTTAAGACGAAAGAAACAATGTCAGCATCAAGAGATAGGGACTATTTGTATGCATGTTTTGACGGGGTAAAAATATACTCAAAGCTAAATGTATTGGGGGTAAAAGTGTACTCAAAGCTAATAAATTGAAGAATAACATTCAAGAAGATAAAACTGTCAAGAAATGTATACTTCAGTGTTTTTACAAAAGATGCAGATTTCCAATTTCATTTAATGATGATCACAAGGAAATAAACAGCATCAACCCTGATAACAAGATGGTTAATCAGTAGAGTATGAGTAAGATATAAATGTACGAATTTGATGCGGATAAATACACATTTGTAGTTTGCTAAATTTACACAACAGAAGATTTACAAGATTAATCTACGATGATTCAACAAACTAGAAATAGAATTTATGTAGAACAAAGCTGAATTTAAAGCAACACATTATGACTCGGAAAATGAAGTAGCTGTTTTGGAATCAAGGATAGTAGTGGTATGATTTGACCTCAATGTGAAACTGTTCAAACGTTTGACAGCTTTGTTTCTTTTAAGTGATCTTTACTTGGCTTGCAAATAAACTCACAGACAGATTATTATGCAGAAAGTATTGTCGGTATGATTTAAGACCGTTTTCAATTAATGACTTTAATTAATTAATTTAGAGTTTACAAAGCAAGGTAAAGAATAGTATTTAAGAAATCTTTACTATGATCCTGAAAGTCTAATTTTTCCCGCACTAATAATAATCCATCATAGGAACAAATTAAACGTGACAAAATAAATACAATACACTGAATTGAAATGATGGTTAACTGAACAAGCCACCTACACACTACACAAATAAGCGAGAAACAGATTTCTAACAAAAATGTGTTTGGTAGTCTTTTGGATGACCAGTGGCAATCAGACATTGTAGGCATGCAATCATATAAATATATAGCAATAGACATAATATATTTTGACAGCGGAATGGATTATAAATATATTTCAGCTGAAACAATGAAGACATGAGAGGAAAATGACATATATAGTGTGTGTAGAGAAATATCAGAAGAGCAAGAAAATGACAAGATACAATATGATGAAGGAAAAGAGGAGTATTATAATAATAATGTTGAGGATTTGTCGGAAAAAGGAGAAAGAAGCAAGTTAAACTTTCTTGGACAGAGAGAAAAAGAAAACAACAGAATGATCGTCTATTGTGCAAATGTTGAACAGAACCTTCAAGACTATAATGTAAAAACAATTCAGTAAAAATGAATCCAGAAGATTAATTGACGGCTTAAAAAAAGCTAATTGATGGTATCAATAACATTCATAAAAGATCAATAGTCATGCCTATGGCTGACGCAGACAAAGAAGAAAACCCATCACAAGTATGTATTTAATTGATTCCCTCACCTGCCAACTGATACATTGTGTACACCTGCATTTAGGCACAAAATGTACCAGCTTCCAAACAGACAAATAAGTTTAGGCGATTCGGTGTTTTCAAATTAGAAGACGTGAACAGACTGGATAGAGAGAACATGCTTGACAAATAAGAATTATATCTGTACGACAAAAAGATAATACATATAAAGTTGACACAAATCTCTAAGACCAGAAATATTAAAAGCGAAAAGAAAGAACAAACAAGGCATCACGTGTAAATAACGAAGTGGTATACACGAAAACCTGACAAAGTGACGACAACAGAGATAATGTCCTAGGAGGGTGACAAATGAAAGTATGAAAGAAAATTGTAGAGAAGAATATTTAAAAAATGAAGTTGACCCAAGATACATCAAAAAAAGGTTGAACATTCACATACACACACACACACACACACACACACACACACAAAAGAAGAAAACGAGACAATGTAAAAGACTACAAACTAGGTTTGGAATGAAATATTATTTTCCATACATGTTGATGCAATCACAATGATATTTTTAACTTCTGTCATGTCTTATTCAAAGAAATTGCAACAATTACAGCATAAATTATGCATTTTGTCCTGGACAGAGCTTTTACTGTATGCAATTTTAACATATCTATAAAGCGTTTCTGTTACACAGAATTCCACCATATTTTACCCAGATCAGTCGATACTGGAGGAGTTTTTCTTCAGATGGATGATCTGTGTATGAAAATGCATATGATTTATTGGCACATCAGCACAATCCTGGCTATATAGTGCCATGTAAGTTTAGGTAAATAATAATGACCTACAAACCACAAGGATAAAGGAAAATCAAATGCAGCTTGCACATGGTGTAGATATATAGATTGGAGATCAATTGTTTTGTCAGAACTTCTTTTGACATCAGATAGTAATTGAAATTTAACAATAAAAAGATGATTAGTACAATTAATGTTCTTTGAAACACACTCATGTCAGAAACCGTATAAATGCTCAAATTTTGAGCGAACGAGAATACGACTCAGATGGAAACATTACAATACGATTTCAACAATATATTTCAGTATCAGATGTTAGAATAAACTCTGTAGGTGGTGATGGTATGTATTTCTTACCTAAAAATAATGTGATGAAAACTGGAACTTTATTCTTTTAAACATATTTTATTTGCTAAATTATAATAAGCCCTTCCCCGTGTAAAAACATAGTGGTACAAACTGATTAAACATGGCAAACAAACAATAGTGTTTACAAACTTCAGAAATAATAGTATTTAGTATGTAATACACCTGCATCCGCAATCATTTGGTCATTGTGCTGTCTGAGCACAAACTACTACTACTACTACTACTACTAATCCATTTATATCTAAAATTTAGGTAAAGAACATCGGCTAAAATATCTTGGATCCCTAATGTATGTTTGAAACAAAACTTAAAAAATATTCAAATATTAATCAGTTTCGAGTTCAAGTGAAAGAATGGAAAAATGTTTGCAATGACAGGAAAGAATATTTTGTTAAGGCAAAGATTCAGATTTTGCTTTGAACTGTGTATCGAGTGAAAATGAAAATACAGTGACATACACTTTCTGCTTACACTCTCGTTTTAAGTTAGTTACATTTTTTTCTGATCCTATTTTGAATAATAGAATATTTGCTGTCACTAGAAAGATCATGAAAGAAAGGATACTGTTTCTGGGGTAATATATTTTTTTAATGTTAAGAAATCGCTTTCCGTTCTGGCATTTTCAGGTAGGGTATTCCATATAAGAATAGAAAAATTAAGGAAATGATTATTGTATTATTTAAAGTCTGTTGTTTAATGCCGAACCCGGGCTACAAGTGAAATCATATCAACCGGTACGGTAGCAGATGTCACCTCATGAATAATAAATAAATTCTGGAATTCCCCGTAATGTCAAGCAAGAATATCAAATTTCCTTAGGAACTAACCATTGCAACTTGACTATATTTATGTAACATAGCTTGAGACATTATAGAATAGATGAAATGAGTACAATGTCACCCGATGCTTTACTTCCCTCTGCTCCTAACGCCGGACAAGATAACAGTGAATCTCTCCATCACCCTTACCTTGTGCTATTTACAGCAAAATCATGTGACCAAAAAGCCAGTTAGATTGCTGGCTAAATTATACATGATACAAGGTAATTTCATTACACTATTGTGACTAACACGTACAATATGCACAAAATGATCGCACAAGGTTACAATTGATAAAGAATCCGTTTATCGCATGGTATCAAAACATCGTAAATCCCAATGCACAATGCAGATAACAGAATTCACTTGCTAAAACGCTGAAAGACGTGTCCTAAATAAGTACATTATACATATTGCCATACATAAAGCACACCTTTTATCTAGGACACGATGCATAGTAATTACATTGTAAATTTAATAGGTAGCTCATTGTAGTAAATTGAATCCCATATAGTCTTAAAAGTTATATCACAAGTCCAAAAGTATAGAGTATTCCGAATGAATTCAAAATTTGTCACTGCTGATTATCAATACCCTGAAATAGGGTTGATGTGCTATTAGTCTTCATGTATCACAATGATATAATCCTAACTGGCTCTCAATGAATTCACAATAATTCCGAAATAGTGATTTAGTTTCGAAATTATTAGTGAGCACTTTGTAACTCCAATAAATAACTTAAACAATTTAAGTCCTCTCATATTAAATTTGAACACTACTTAAAGCCTAATTCCACTTTAAATGTTAAAGCAAGAATAAATAATGTCTGTTTAATTCTACCTTATATAAATAAATAGGACACAATATGAGGACTAGGATGAGGGTCAAAAGTCCATTTCTAGAACATTCTAAGTTGTCAACAATATAAAACTTTAGTAAATAACATGACAAATAGCAGGTGCACCAGTAATTCCCGAGGGGAAAACTAACGTTCTAAATTCAACTCCAAGTAACTAACTCCATTCAACAGTTCCTCCTGTTACCACTTAAACATATTTTTTTTTTTTTTTTACAAACTTTGCTGTGGTTAAACAATCAATTCTCGCCATCATGTTTATAGTTTTATAAAGCGTAACAATTGTCCCACCTCTCTTTGGGAACAGTTGTTTTAACATTTTGTCTAATGGTAACTTTTCTTTAACATGGAGATTTATGTTGTTGATATTTTCTCTAAAGATATTTTCTAAATGTTTTAGATGTCTAATTTTTAATGTATTTTTTTTTATTTATTTATTTATTTTTTTTTATTTATTTATTTTTTTTTTTTTTTTGCTTTAGTGCTTTGGCACAGTTTCCGTAATATAGCTTTATTTAGTTGCATTTGCTTGTTTATTGATGTCTTTCTTAATATCTTCTATCGATCATGCATTTCAATGTCTGTTTTGTTTCTATTTTCCATTACACTGCTTTTAGCTGAGTGGTAACTTTACGAATGAGGTATCCAAAGCTGACCGAATAGACAGAAGAAACAGAATGCATGTTGTCAGCAATATCAGTAATCAAGTTTTCCAATTTCTAGGACCGTGATATTGTACCACGGAAGCCGCGCGAAAAGTTGACCCGGGCGTGTATCGAACCCGCGACCCTTGGAGTGTGAGTCTACCGACTGATCTACCGTGGCTCCCTAACGTATGATGTAACCGTAATGAATGGTACACCTCTTCAAGATACTGATTGTAATTACACCTATGTTGTTAATAACGGTGTCAGTGTTGTTAATTATATGGCTGGGAAAATCAACTGAATTATTCTCATTTTTCTTACACTTCGACAATATCATAAAAGAAATTGATTATCACTGTAATTTAGCAGATATTGAGAATCCTTGTTGCATAGATAATTACATTTAACATTTCTAATAGTTATGATATTTATAGTGCGCACAGTCCTACTTAAATTTTTACCAATATCCTTGTAATTACACATGCTGAAACGTCACGGGACATTCTTAACAGCGACTTATTTGAAAGTGAAGTTCAAGAAGTAATTTGCAAGCTAATGGCTGGTAAATCTTCGTAGGTTTGATTTCTTCGGAATCAATGTTTTCAAGCACACCTCATCGTATATAGTACCCATGTTTTATTTAACAGCTTGCATTGTAGATAGAAAGTATTATATGTCCCCTGTGTCAGCAATGTTCAATAATCAACTCAAATAACTTTCGGCATTAGGGGTCCCTTCTATGATGACAAGTCTGAGAGGGACAACATCAATAACGGAAATAACTTTAGTGGTATATTTCTGACTAATGCAATATGTAAAATCATTAAAACAATATTGAATGAACCCATACAATATATGCTGACGAAAAGAAACTGATCGATGCTTTACAAACTGGATTTAGTTTTTTCGGAACACTCTGGTATTCATCAAGAGCGGACTGGGGAAGCTCTAGCAGACACCTTCCCCCACTCTCCCATCCCATATAAACACTCCCCCCCCCACCACAAAAGAGACAGTTAGCGCGAAAGAACCTAAACGGTTCTTGCAGTAAGTTTTCTTTACCTTTTAATCGTTACAATTATGCTTTGAGAACAATTAAAATACAGGAGCTTCCGTGGGACACAACCCTTAGGTCAGAGGTATAATAGTACATTTCAGGGACAGGATAGGTTTTATTGTTTAGTCATCGACTTCTCTAAATCATTAGATACTATACCTCATGATAACTTCAGGGTTTCTCACTCTCTCTCTCTAAGTGAGGTATAGAAGGCAAATTCTTAAACATTTTAATAAATGTATAAACTTTAAATCTTGTGCACGAGTGGTCTGAAAGAATACTATGGCTGTTCAATGGGTACCAGTCAGGACACTGTTAAGAGCCCTTTGTTATTTTTACTGTCTGTGTATAACTAGAGCGATTTTCTCGGGTCAAGATAAAATATGGAATATTTATATCAAATGATAAATCAGTTCCATTGCTATTTTACATGTCAATGACATGGCAAATGGCGCAGGAACAGCAATACGTTTTAAGGAAGAAATTAGTATTGTGAAAACTTTGTGATAATCTGTGTAAAGATGATAATTGTAATAACAAACAGTGAACATTGAGCTAATGGAATGTATGTTAAGCTGTATAAAGACGATTATTGTAATAACAAACAGTGAACACTGAGCTAATGGAATGTATGCTAAGCTGTATAAAGACGATTATTGTAATAACAAACAGTGAACACTGAGCTAATGGAATGTATGCTAAGCTGTATAAAGACGATTATTGTAATAACAAACAGTGAACATTGAGCTAATGGAATGTATGCTAAGCTGTATAAAGACGATTATTGTAATAACAAACAGTGAACACTGAGCTAATGGAATGTATGCTAAGCTGTATAAAGACGATTATTGTAATAACAAACAGTGAACACTGAGCTAATGGAATGTATGCTAAGCTGTATAAAGACGATTATTGTAATAACAAACAGTGAACACTGAGCTAATGGAATGTATGCTAAGCTGTATAAAGACGATTATTGTAATAACAAACAGTACCCATTGAGCTGATGGAATGCATGTTAACCTGTATAAAAACGATCATTGCATTAACAAAGAGTGCCCAATGAGCTAATGGAATGTATGTTAACCTGTATAGCTAATCGAATGTATGCTAACCTGTATAGAAAACGATTATTGTAATAACAGACAGTGCCCATTCAGCTAATGGAATGCATGTTAACCGCTATAAAAAGATTATTGTAATAACAAAGAGTGCCCATTGAGCTAATGGAATGTATGTTAACCTGTATGAAAACGAGTATTGTATTAACAAACAGTATTCATCGAGCTAATGGAATGTATGTTAAAATGCTTAAAATCAATTATTGTAATAACAAACCATGCCCATTGAGAAATTATGAGAAATGGTTTTAGAAAAATAATCAAACTGGAGCTGTATCGGTGCATAAGTACACGGTGCTTGTGTTTACTCCAAAGTTAATATGGTCTAATGCAAAGAAAATAAGTGTGTCATAGGCACATAAGTCTGTAATATCAGTAATAAGTTATGAAAGTATATTTGGATATTTAAATCTTAGTGACGCTTTTAAAATGTTTGATCTTATGATAAACCAGTTCTTTGTTATGCCTCTAAAACTTGCAGATATGAGCATTCGAATGCGATTGGAAAAGTACATGTGAGATTGGGTATAAGGTTCTTGAATGCATTTCATTCTGTCAGTGACCTATTAGTATTGAGTAAATGTGGAAGATCATTTTTATTTTTTACTTACCGTTTACAATCTATTTTATTATGTAAACTTTTGTAAATGAAGAACCATCCAACCAATTGCTATACAGTGTTAACGGAACAAGATGACTATGGCAGAATAACATAGACTACTACAGTGAAGAACATTTTGTTTGAGTATGGTTCGGGTATGTGTGGATATTTTGATGACATGAACCTTTTTGGGGAAGAAGTTTTCCAAACACTGAAGGAGTGCATTTTGAAGTCATAGCATAGAAATCTAGCACAATCTACAAACTATGATGAATATAGTCAATATAAGTGAAACTTAAGTGTTGAAAATCTATACTGATAGATCTGTCGTATTACTTATGAACAGCTACAGCTGGATATTATGTGTTTCAGATACGAGTTGAAGACTGAGACTGGAAGGCATGTAGATATATCACGAGATATATGTTATTGTGAACGTTGTTTTGAGAATGGGTATTTGTTGGCTGAAGATGAATTTCACCCTTTGGTGATTCCTTCACAATATTCTGACGTGAGAGGGATATATTTACAGCATTCCATGGTATAATCAGACAAGTAAAGAGAAATTCTATAAAATTTTGTCAAGCAATATAGTCTATTTCTTATTCATTGTGTCAAGCAAAATGTCATTCATTTTATCGAAATTGGTTCACCACATTTTTCAAAGAATTGATCAGACCTAGGATAATACTGTTATGAAATGTATTGAATGGTACAATTGGTCATATGATTCCATGCAATTTTGTAAATACTATTGCACGATTGGACACAGGCCTGGTTTACCTGAATAAAGAAGTCTAATCGAAAATTTATCTACTTCAATTGCATTCAGTCGAATCTCTTAATTCTCTAGCGAGTCGTAAATAGTCTTTGAACACGTTCTTATTCATTTCTTGTTTTATTACAGGAATACAACTTGTTGCAAGTTTCGTTTAGCTTACATAACGATTCGATAAAATCAGAATTTAGTATCGAACTTCACTCTCATTTTTTGTTGTTTCAGTCAAGATTTCCCCCTCGTTTTACTCTGCAATTTGTATTGGCTGTTTGATGGTATTTGCTGGCTCTAGAGATTATCTGATTTTTGTTTCTTGAAAGGTATGAACCATTTCATTATCTTCTGATACAGATTTGACAAAAACGCTTGTTCTTTTAGAATTACATTTTGTTTACCTTCCTTAGGTATTGTACAAAACGATGACTTCCAACTTAACATTGAATTCAGCTGATGTTTACAAACTCCTTTCAGCTTTCTTGAGTAATCTTAAACTTTGCTGGTTCAGTTCTTCTTTCGGACATATAAATTTTACAATCGTGAACTTTTTTACCACATTTTTACATATTTGGTGATACATTTTACTAACATTATAATTATACTGGTTGTATATTTGGTTAACTCTATTTATAACATAGTATGAAGATGCTACGAAAATGAAAAATCTTTATTTATTGGGGTTTTGGATGCAAACTGTTTTAATTTACCCTCTATTATCGGAATTTTATATTACCGCTGAAGAGCGACCTGAAAAATGAACCTCTTTTATAAATCCAATTGATAAAAGGAATGGTAATTTATCCATTTCCTTGCAGAGAATAGACTGTAAAATCGGTTATTATATATTTCAGATTTTAAAAATACCAGCCTGGCATATTTTATTCAATCATTGATGAGAATGAAATAATCTCTTTGTATTCGCGATGACTTCTAATACCTTCAAATGTGTGTGTGTGTGTGTGTGTGTGTGTGTGTGTGTGTGTGCGTGTGATTTTTAACGTATCTTGAACAGTTTTCAGTTATATCGCTACGATGTCTGCAGTGTGACAGTTTATAGTGATGTCTAGCGCTGGGCATCACGATGCAGACATGCAGCATCATGTCCCACCCAGTCACATTATCCTGACACCAAGCCGACCAATCCTAACACTAACCTCTTAATCCTGAACGCCTAGCGAGGCAACTACTAGTACCATTTTCATAAGTTTTGGTATGATTCGGCCGGGCCTCCAAATGTCCATGAACAAAGTCAAAGAGAGAATGACTGATAAAATCTTACAGCGAAGAAAGTATTGATAAACAGCGTTTGAACTACATCTCAAAAGGTTTAGTGACTCCGAGCAGTAATTGCACAGTTTACATATCCGACTACCAATCAAAATTTACAGAATTCAAAGGCCAGTGATAGTGATAGATACAAATATCTACTGAATGGAATAGAATTTTCGGATTTTTGAAACCAAATTCCTCAATCAGATCGATAACACCAAAAGTAATTCAATATTATTCAAGTCTCTATCAGCTAAAATGTTTTCACGGTGACTTTCATGGACACTTCTTTGAAAATTGCACCTTAAGTCTGTGTATGCTGAATTACTTCAGTAGGTACATTTATGTTGTAACTAAATTGGTAGCAGTTGATACATTTGCACTATGAAGAACATATATTCATTCATGTTTCATTGTTGTATTCTGCATCTAGGTGTTCTATCTGCAAAATACAATATTCTCCGTTTACAAAATTGCATAAAACTTTTAATATTACTTATATCCTGTAATATTTATCATGAAGTTAAAATATCAATGCATCGGTACATATTTAAAACAAAGAAAATATTATTAATTTCCATTATGAGTTATGTCTAGAAAAAATCTCAAGTTCGCCAGTGCTTATCAGCGACCAGGTAAACCCGGCATATACCTTACAGCCCAGCACGTGCTTTTCATGTTAAAATTGCTCAGATAAAACCAACCAAAATCTAATAATTTATTTATGAAAACAAGTCAGTGATTTATGATGTAGATATATTTTCCGACCTTGTATTTCATGTAGTACAAATATTAATACTTGACATATCCAAATTTCCGGTCGTGGCTATCACATCGTAACTAGTACAGTATTATGGCAAAAATAAAAAGCTCCAAAAATGTAACTGCATTAATAGGTTTGTATAGCATTACCAACCTAATCCCACCCATCCAGACCTCATTAATTTACTTTTTAATACAGTATGCTGCGTGACAAGAAAGTCGGTATATTCGAAAATGTTGAAACTTAATTTAAAATAACAGCAAAGCATAATCGAATTCATTGAAATAAGCATATCTGACACACACTTTATACCAACACTCAGCAAGTCTTTAGCCTTTAACTGACACAGTTGTGACTAATACTACGACAAAACCGGTGGCTCGAAATAACAGATTTAATGACATTTCATTATTATTGCCAGCGCATTTTTGTATTACTTCCTCCATCTTCAATATCTCCACCGGTATCCATTCAACGGTATGTTCCTGGTCTTGTGCGCGGAGCATCATGGGAGGCAAGGGTACTAGGCTAAGTCCAGAGTATCATAGCTTTCAATTGATAATTTCTACATACGGGCTACAACAGGCTTGACGCCCGTATCCGGTAGGTGAAAACATTTGGTTTACTCAAGTCCTATCCTTCATCTTGCCTTTTGTCACCATTGAATTTCTCAAAATGAATCTTGGAAAATCTTGGGAATAAATTTCAACATGTCACTGCTTATAAATATTCAGTTTTAAAATAAAAATAGCAGGCAAGAGGGATTTACAAAGACAAAGGTCTAAAAGGACAAAAACAGAGTCAATCACCTACTCCAATGAGTCAAATAGCGGTGTTTGATTGGTTGAATGCCAGTGATAACGTCTGTGTGAAATTATCAATATGTTATTTATTTAAATTTTGGAATCAAAAGTGTAAAGAATATAACTTATTTCAATTTTTCGTTAGGACTCATGTTCTTCTCCTTCGTCATGTGGAGATACACCCATAGGCCGGAAACCAAAAGCTTGTCTAATCGTGAGACAAAATAAAAGATTTAGTTCTGCCCGAATAATCAACGCATCTTGGCCTTAATATAAGCAACAATGTTGAAATGTACATGCTATAATGTAGCCAAGAAGAACATTTGGAACGTCAAGAACCGCTACAGACTCTCTCTCTCTCTCTCTCTCTCTCTCTCTCTCTCTCTCTTCAATTCTATAAAGACAGAATTAAAAATATTGCCTATGAGGATATTTAAAGTTGCTGTTTTTCTTCTTCTTTCTAATAACATTAAAAGTGTTAATGCTTAAATTGTATTTAGGTGGATATATATTCCAGTGTATTCAGATATCATCAGTGAACTGACAATGAACACAAAGAAGTATTGTTATCGATGCAGGCAGTATTACCAACCGACATCCACGCTTATTAACCAATGCACAGTCTTACTGAACAGAATCCACATCTACCTACACCCATATATGCTGTCCAATACGCTCACTTAATGACCAAAAACTCACACCTACTGACCAACACACGTCCTTATAATCCTGATGATAAGGTCAATTGGTTGCCAGGTCACTTAAGAGTAAAATAAGACGTGACAGGGTATAAAACAAAATGGCGCTCGTAACGTTAAGTGTATGGCCTTATGGTTATCATTGAACATGGTGGCGTCTTTATCCCAAGATGCACTCTTGACTATTAAACAACTGGTTGTACTCTGTCAGTAATATAGAAAATAAGATAGCGGTTGGACAGGTTGATGAATAATAATAGGAAAGGTAGAAATAAGTGAAAGAGTGTCAATCTACGTTTGCATCTTTCCACACTCAGAACAGATATACATGAACCTCAGTCGGAACAGTCCTGAGAATCATTATGTCATACTTGCAGCTGACGATTGTATTAGAAGGTGACGGTGGAAAGCTCCTGCTTGTGAGATACCAAGTCAGGAACTTCTGCAGCTGTTGTCGGTAATTTGTTCCATATCATTATGGTGCACGGAAGAAGCTGAACTTGACAGAGTCTTGTCGCTGCTGACTTCTCCATGATTTTCTAGCTGATTTGCCCTGGTTCGGCTAGATGCTAGGTTCAAGTATTTGTTCACAGGTATGTCAACCAGGTTGTTCGCTATCTTCGATAATATGTTCAGATGGGTATTGGTTCGCCTGGACTCAAGCGATTCCCACTGGGGATGAGCCAGAATTGCACTGACACTGCTAATATTTCCTTATCTGTTTGTGATATATCCAGCAGGTAACCTCTGAACCATCTCAATATTGTTTATCAGGTCTTTATTACGTGGGTTCCTCACGGATGAGCAGTACACAAGGCCAGGTCGCACAAGCAAGAAATATACTGAGCTTTTGACTTCTTCGTTGACCGATTCGGAGGTTGCAGCGCAGGAAACCATAAGTGCTGTTCCCTTTTTGTCACCATCTTGTCTATACGGCGTTTCTAGCAGTACCGGATTAAGGCCCCTAGGCAGTCGAAATCTCGGGGCCCCCATCGCAAATTATCTCCTAATTCGTCAAGATCAAATCAATTCAATATTATTTTTATCCGTTGTCGTGGGGCCCCTAAAAGGTGTGGGGCCCATAGGCCGGTGCCTACTCTGCCTATTTGATAATCCGGCACTGGTTTCCAGGAGAGGTCTTTAGTAAATTCCACCTCAAGATACCTTGTTTCATATTCAGTGGCTTTTTTTGTGCTCCTAAGGGTGTAGTAGTTTCATTTGTTACGGATCATTAATCCAACACTGTGATATTCTTCAGCCTCTGTCAATTCCGTGTCATTGCAAGCGCGAAATGCGTCAGATTTCCACAACGCACACGCATATAAGTGTGTGCTGTTGACGTTTTGTAAGGATCTCTGTAGATTCTCTACACAATTTCTGCAAGGGTAATTGTCAATGTTGCTGGTAACGTGTTTGTTGTTCAGGTACAAACAAGGAGATAAATAATTGTGGATTATTTTAAGCAGCAGTTGTATTCTTCCCAATCCTCCGTTGAATTATAAGAACAGTGGTAACAACATCAACAGCCACATTAACGCCAGTCATATCTCTTAACGTCAAAACAATCCACTGAAACCATTGGAATGCCATCCTTTGACATTGAGAGCCTGAAGAATATTATTTCAATGTTCGGCATCTTGTCGAAAGTATTTTATGTCTTTTCAACGATCAGTTTGGCAAAGCAATAGACAAAATTCACCGAAGTGTACTAATCGACTAGTCACTTTCTCATCGTCTCAAATCAGATTTATCCGATAGCAATGCTGTGAATCGCCTTTTCTCCCAGTCTGTTTGCTATATTGGGTGGAAAAACAAATTAGCACCGCAGTTAAAAGACACGAACGATTGCTCATGCAATTCAATACCCTAATGAGTTCAACCAATGACTCAGTTTGATATTTGTGCACTCTGATGTTGTAGAGTTCAGTGTGATGGGAAACACGGCCGTTCCATTCCGTTCAATGTGGATTCTGCCATAACTTCTTACATTGAAGGAGAAAACATGCATCATGTTCAGAGAATTTCTGCATCCTCATTATCTTCTTGTCAGTAATTCGTATTTTCACAGTATGTTTACTGTATAAAAGGAGATAAAATATGTAATCTATCCATATGAAAAATGTGACTGTGAAACTTCATTTTTTGGAAAAGATTCTCCACAGAGTTGCAACAGATGTATCCTGTTACCGAGATGAATAACACGACAACGACGACATGGTTTGGAAGATATGTTACAATCAACCTTCCGAACGGCAGCATGCCTCTAAAAGCCTATGGTCACTCGAGTATTGCATTTTGAAGAGATGCTTCCTTGACGCAAGGAAGTAATTTCTCGAAAATGTATTCATTGACCAACTAAGTTCTATGTAAATGTTACTGAAGGCTGGGAAAATGTATTGATGTCGACATCAAAATAACTCCTAGGTCGCAACGAGAACCCTTTAAATTCACACTCCTGTAGTTAACGCCGAATCATCTTCCACGCCACAGTAAGGACAAGGCAGAAAGACAAGTTGAAAACCCTTCAAATCATAAGATTTTGCGAATATTTTAAGACATGACATATGTTTGACATGCATCCGACAATGATAACGATGCTGAAATCCCAGTGGGTAGAATTCCATCCAGTATCGTCTTTGAACACTTCATTTCTTATCGAATTTGTAATCAAAGGGCAAGCCGAAGACAACATTTATCTGAGTAATAGTTAATTGTACCTGAAAAACAAAGTCCTCAAAACTGAAAACACCAATACAGTTGCTAATGCCAGAGTGGCTCTTGTATAAAGAAAACTTAATAAATTATTTGTTCTGCGAAGTGGATTGTTAGTTGAATAAAAAACTCGTCAGAAGCAGCATGGACACTACACCATACTATTGAGATTACTTAGCGGATCTCCAGACTTTCAGAAAAGAAACCAAGGATATAAATGTGGTTTTGTGATCATTGTGACCTTTATCTTTAGCTCAGAAACGTGGTGTCCATCAGTGGGAAATGACAATGTTCTAGATCATTACAAGTCCAGTCTTACTCTTTAACATTCCAACACTTTTAATTATGACGTTTAACAGTCTGGGACTTTTCATTTTGAAATTAGGTTGAACATAAAGAGAAGGAACTGCCGTTATCTTTCCTAGTTATTTGCTTCACGATGGAGTAGCAGGACTTATATTTTGAATATTTATAAAATTGTGCTCGTTGGTTGTGATGTTCATTTAGAAAACAATTAGTTTGTATACTCTTCCATTTTCTTTCTCTTGATCATTTTCTGAGAGAACTTTCTTTCACATGTCAGCTCTGAAGGATGCTTTCCTCTGCTTTTGCATCTCCAGTTTATGAAGAGGTGCATTCACTTGTCATCTATCGTCAACAGCTACGAGTTTACCGGCAACTAGAAAATTAAGTAGCATCAGTAAGATCTTTGATCCAGGACAACCTGTATCTCTTTTCAGGGTCACCCAGATCCTTCAGAAACTGATACTACTCATTGCCAAAACTAGTTTTTATACGTGTATGTTTCAGTGGTTTGTTATGACTTTTGTCTTCTACAACTTAAACCCAATACCCTTCAGTCTAGTGTGATAGAATATCAGTATCTTTGCATATGTGAATATTCTTACCTTCTTCTCTCCTTGCATCCAATGTGTAACAGTCTGTAAGTTGTATGTTAGAGTTTGATTTCTATTTCATCCACTACCTTCTGTGTGAGTGAGCGTAGGTGTTAGTCAGCCTATCTGTGGGTGTTGGCCTCTATATATGGGTTCTGGTAAGTACATGTGTGTAGGTCAGTATGTAAAAAATTCCCCTCGTTTCCCCTTGTGGTTCTAATTTTTCCAACAGTGGTACTATGGCCATATAACACTTATTTCCCACTTTGTTCCAAGTACCACTTTGTGTCCCAAGTGCAGGCCTATTCAATTTACGGTGTAATTAGCAGTAGATTACAATAAATTCTTTTTCAAGTCTATCCTCCAGTATCAGCAACTGACACACACACCATAATAAATTTTAACAGGCAATTCTCTAGATGCTTCCAACAAATATACAGCTGTTCCCTGAAATTATGTCGCTAAATTGTTCCAAGCAGAGTCAACACATTTTTGGTGAGAAAGGGAAAGGTCAAAAATTAATGAATTGGTACTTGGTGTTAAAGGAGTTTTTACATTCAGGTATCTTGAAGTGATCCTTCATTCAGTTGAGGTCACTGGCCTTTATCCTTCAGGCAGTCATAAAGTTAGAAACCTAATTTTACTGTACTATACAATTACATGATGTAAATGTATTATTAAAAGCCTTCTCTTACATGCACAGATTAATAAAGAATAGTACCTACATTTTCCATCAAATTCGTTTTTGTGTATTCCAGAAAAGACAGAGTAAATTCATTTACCACATGGAATGAAGTTATCTTGGTAAGGTAGGCAATAAACAACAGCTCCCGATGCAATGAAAATTGCATCTATAAGGCAACATGTTCACAATGCACAAACAGTGCCTAAAAACATTAACCAAAAACAATCAGAATTTTCAAATAACCTTGACCTTGCCTCAGGACCACAGGGAAGATAGGGGTACACATACAGAAAAGAGGCAGTGCTTACAGATTCTACAGTGCTACCCTTTCTAGGATTTGGGTCATAAACTTTAAACAAAATTTAACAGATTTTAAATGACCATTACCTAACCACAGAGTTGGGGGGATTTTGGTGCATAGATATGAAAGGATTGTGTTTATTGGTTTTACAGTTCAAGTATGACAGATATCAGTTACAGTGCTGTGGCAAGTAAGCAAACAAAACTTCAACCAAAACCTTAACTAGATTTTCAAATGACCTTGGCTTTGCCTGATGATCGGGGAGAGTCAGAATGCATGAATATGGAAAAGAAGTACTTACTGCCTCTACATTCTGAATTTTATAACTATCCTTTCATTAGCACCAAAGCATCTTAATGTTTCTAAGTTTGTAAGGAACCTTAGGACCCAAAGCATTGTCAAATGAAAACAATGCTTATTGCATTCTCCAAGTCTGAAAAGAATGATTTAGGAAATCTTTGGCATACTTAGGTAGTCTTATGGAACTGTTTACAACATATCAAACAGGTACTTGATACTTTCGCTTTTAAGAAACTATAATGTTGCAAGTACTTCATCTGACAATCCTGATTGTATGACTGCATTACATTTGTACTTGATATCTGTGATATGGTACAGAATTTAATCTCACCAATCTTACTTATTACATGTTTCAGTATATCAAAACTGTAATCATTAACTGATTGGTGATGCAACAGGACATCAATGTTGTTTTTTCACAAAAAGTTTATAAAATTCATTTGATGACTCTCTAAAATGAATAATTATTGACTTGAACAATTTAAATAAACATAATATGTTACATCCCTGTTTTGCATTTTTCCTGGCTTTCATATTCTTAATTTGGCTAATTTAAATTCTTGTTTTGTTACATCCATGATTGAATATTTCTTTCTAAATTGAATCACCTATGGTCTTATTACATCATACAAATGGGCACTAACCCTTGCTGATTAATCAATTTAACCTCTGTTTGCATTGGTTCGAGTCTCAGCTCGACCACTGTGGGTCCATGAGAAAGTCTGCCATTAGTTTTCATCAGTTGGTGGTTCTTTCCATGGTACTTATCCCCCCCCATTTCTTCAACACTGAATATACTGACTGCTACACATAGCCTATCATGTTCTGAAAAATGGTGTTAAGACCCACAAAACCAATCCATTTTCTGATTTTCTTACAGATATGTTATTACTGTTAATGTTTTTTTTATATAGAAGAAATGTGATATTCAACCCACTTACATATTCTCACTAAATGGACTGGCAACAGAAGAGTACATGTTATCTTGCAGTTATTGATACACCCTTCTTTTTCTCCTAAAAGATATACTATTATGAACCCGTCCTCAATCCAGAATAGAACAATATTATACAAACTTGAAATCTAATGAGTGTAACAATGGACACAAACAAAACTGGTTATCCAGCTGGAAAAACCTGAATTCTTGAAAATCAGTTGCAAAACTTAAACTGTTTCATCTACCAATTTAAAGCAAAACACAATGTAAATTGAACTCATTCAACAATTTATACTTATTTACACTATTTTCCATCTTTATGAAGTAAAAATTTCATTCAAATATAGTTGGTTACCTAGACATAACTGAGGTAAGAAAGTGGGCATACTTCTTTTTCATCTGTCAATCTACAAAGAAGATGTGCTTTTATGATATTAGGTTTAAAAGGTGTTGTTGTTGTTGTATGGCCTAACGCCATTTTTCAGCACAAGATAGGCTATACATGACAGCCAGTATCAATGATGGAGGAAGAACCCAAGAGAACCCCCGAAAGAACCACCGACCCACAAGAAGCTTAAAAAGTGTAAAAAAAAGCACTACTTGGTGTAGACAGTATCTAGCCATATTTCCAGTTGCTGTCCATTTTTCATTATTAATCCACGATGTAACATTCTGACACCAAACTGGAAATTTCTGAAAACTGTGTCCAAAGTTCTGTTGGTGCTATTCATTATTACTTGCATCATGAATTATATCAACACATGTACTTTCCTCTAAAGGTCAAACATGGTAGGAAATTTATGAGATTGGCATAAAATTTATCTGATTTTGGAACATTTAGGACACAAATGATGCATCTAAACATGGTGAAGAATAATTTTATAATTTAAGATTTATATGGTTCCAGGGATCTCTGCATGATTTCAAATGTATATAGTTATGCTTATTCAGTAAACCAAATGTAAATGACTTTCTTATGCTACAGCTGAACATTATGATGGCATTTAAAAATTACATCCTTATTGTAAACACAATAAAAATAAAACTTGAGCATAACCTTAACATTTTGGTTCAAAATGTTTGTTTTTACATTTACTAATAATCAAACACACACACACACACATATATATATATATATAAATTGGTTATTTCTCTGTAGCTGACTGCAAATGACATAAGCACCAGCTTTTAGTTTTGTTCACTATTTCAGGAAATATACATTTTTTTACAGACAAATTATTTTATGACACCAAATTGTGTACCATACATCAAAGAGAGAACAGTATGTTAGCCTTGCATAAAATTTTTATTAACTTCTGTTATATTTGTTTTCTTTTATGCAGTAGACATTATAAATCTTGTAGACTTTTACTAATTACGTTTTTTTTTCTTCAGATTGCAGGCCACGACGTAAACCAGATTCTAGCAAACTGTATTACCATAGATAAATAAGGACTATTCTTCTTCTTCTTCTTCTTCTTATTATTATTATTATTATTATTATTATTACCATTATTATCCATCCCTGGGTCAGGGATTGAACTGAAATATGTTAAGAAAAAACCATAATCATTGTTGACAATGGCACCGACTTATCAGAACAAGTTATAACTATGTCAGGTGAGAATTAGACATCACTATTCTCAGAACAACAACTACAGTAAGTCAGGTGAGAATTAGGCATCACTATTCTCAGAACAACAACTACAGTAAGTCAGGTGAGAATTAGGCATCACTATTCTCAGAACAACAACTACAGTAAGTCAGATGAGAATTAGGCATCACTATTCCCAGAACAACAACTACAATAAGTCAGATGAGAATTAGGTATCACTATTCCCAGAACAACAACTACAGTTAAGTCAGATGAGAAGTCCAAAAGCAAGTCCACCAGTGTCTATGTTAGTACCAGAAGTGGACAGGGTTTATAAGGCGACAACAATTTTCAGATGGTAGTTAAAATTCATTTTAAAACAACATCTTTGGCAATTACAACATATAAGGTCAGCAGAGTTGCCTTGCAAAGTCACTGCTGCTGAATACAATTATTTTGAGGCTGAACTAATGACAAATGGGACCAAATTTATGAGATGTAAAACTTGTAGAAATGCACAATCTGGAATTTAATCAATTAATTGTATATTTTAAAGGGAAATTGAAGTCAGATAAAAATGGGAATTATTAAAATAAATATTGGTAGATTCGAGTTGAAAAAGAGCAAGAGCCTGCACAGGGAAAACTCCACTGAGCACCTCATCTCAGATGAACCAGACATGTTAACATTTTTATGGGTTACTTAAACACTTGATATAATGTTTATTACAGTAATGGAAGCATCCAAGGAAGTCAAAGCAAATATGATTATCTTTCCACATCATTGCTAGTGCATTAATATTGGTTGTCAGAGAAATGAATGCCAGATAAATAAGACTCTACTGTATGATATTGACAAAAATAAGATTTATGATTTTCATGTAAAAGAATTTTACAACCATTATCAAGCAACTCTGTTGGGTGTCTATTTCAATTTTGTCAAAATTCCATGAATATGATTCAGTTATATCAATATGAATTAATGCATGATATATAGCCTGAAATACATGTTAATACAGGTTTCTGTGTGCTAACTGTCAGGTGGCCAGCAATCTCATTAATAATCAGTAGTCAAATGCAGTCATTCATATGCATTAATTGACTGACAGTTTTACATGGATCACTCAACTGAAATAGTTTGGTTGCCAAGGTTCACTATGCATGGAAATTATTTGATTAAAAAATTTAATATGGATTCAGTGAGATCTATGACAATATACTGTATGATATAGATGGACATATGCAAAGAAATGTAACTCTGCTGTCGTTCAATAGTCATTCTTGAATATAATTTAAGTTTAATTTTTATGATTCTGCTTCTTACATAAGCATTATCCTTTGAAACTCAGCCTACAGGCTTTGAGCTGAGGAGAACTGCAGAGGCAAAGCAGAAGCATAAGCAGCAGAAATCTCAAAACCACAGCACATCCTCTATTAATCAAGTAATCCCTAGCAGCATCTCCTGTCCAGCATGCCAGACAGTACAGAGCACAAACTGGCCTATCATCCACTCACATACAGTAACCAAATCAGCGATGCCAGGGTCATCTTTAAACTCAAAGAATGAATAATAGGCATTAGCAGTGTTGTATCTAGGAGATCCCAAGAGTGACTTACCTACCAGACACTACTTCAATCCCATAAAATTTACAAAGTCACTACTTCCTTACCACAAACAGTGAGCGAAACTATTGAGGAAATTAAAAAAGTAAATGTCATCCATAATTTGGAAACAAGATACAACACTGCATTAGAACTACTCATGCCCAGAAAGAAAAAACAATCATTTCTGAAGCAGGACTGAGACATAAGCTAGCCAAATCATCTTATTTTTTCACAACTCTTTATTTATAGGAAAAGAATTCCTTTCAAAGCAATTATTACTGTCTAATCAATTTACAAACTAAGCATATAGTGATTCAGACAGTAAAATCAAATATTGTACTACAAAGTAAGTTTGTAAGTAGTAGGCTCTGGTGCCTTCTTTTTCCCAACAATGCATACTTTTTTTTCTTTAATTTTTCTGCCTGCATAACCAGTCTTTCTATGCCATAATCCACTCTTTGGTCGAATTCCAAACCATCTTGCACGACTAGGCGAGCCAATGTGTTCTTTATTGTGGTCAACATTTGAAACTCGTCCTACAGTAGCCATGCAGTATTTGCTGACCACAAGTTCTCGTTTTGATGGGAGTTTAAGAATGCATGTGTCCTGTACTTTTCTTAATATAATGGCACATGTTCCAGCTGCTCGAGCATATCTTCCTCCCTCACCTGGATACATCTCAACATTATGTACAACTGTGCCAAGTGGCAAGGCTCCTAAAGGATAGGCATCTCCTTCCTTTGCCTGAACTGAAATAGATCAAATGTTACAGTAAAAGAAAAATTTCAGGTATTCAAGTCTTCTGCTTTTCACTGGAAGTAAGGACATGTAGTTTGGTAGAGGACAGGGCTCGGTGATAATGGTGATACAGTAAATGAAGTAATGTACACATTTAAAAAAAGACACTCCTGGTGATACAGAACACTGACCATGGAAGTCAGGTGTGGTCTGATCAATATAAAGCAATATAAAAATGTGGGTCCAAGATGCATCAGCTTAGCTCCACAAAATGCTGATATAGGAGCCAAGGTGGCAACAATGTCAAGTCACACTCCTGGGAGTTACTGCACAGAAAAGAAAGCTGGCGAGTCTTAAGATCAGGGGCCCCAATGCTGCTAAAAGAGGATGTTTTTATGCCAAACATGTAACTAAACACACAGATGCTCAAAATCAGCAGAGGTTATTAATAATAAGCTGCCTCCTAAATTTGGTTAAGGATTCATGTGTGCAAATGAAAAGTGGGTGGGTCTGACAGTAAGGAGCAATAATTCTACTAAATGGCAGAAAATGCTGAAAAATGAACTCCACTGAGGTCTCATCAATAACAAGCTTCAGATCACAAAATCTGGTTGAAATTTACTGTATATACTTGCATATAAGTCAAATAATTTAAATTTTAAAAAAAGGCCTGGAAGAAGAAGAGTTGGTGAATCCACAGGCCAAGGTCTTCTTTTATTGACTACCATAATGGCTGTAAATCTTGGGACACAAAAAAATAACAACTGTTTCCGTGTCCTAAGACATATATGTAAAAAAATGTATTTTTGGTGTCCCAACACTTACCAAACTGTTATAAACTACTAAGATTGCTTTTGTTATTATTTTGCATATACATATTTTCTGATTTCTCCAGCACAAAATTAAATAAAGGTAAATAAAAACTTCATAATTCACAGGCTGGTTCGAGTTTACCTGGGAGACCAGGCTGTGCCATATAAGAGTACTTACACAGCAGTGCAAATCGTGCTTTGCATCACTTTAACCATGTTTATTCCCCCACATATTAGATACAGATTTTACTTTACTCACTGTTTTGACCAAATCGCATTCTTCCAGATAATACTTCAGCTACTCAGCTATAGCTGTTTCCTTTACTGTGCTCCACATGCTCAGGTGTTACCGTATTTTCTGGCCTATAAGACAATACTTTTTGACCAGAAAATCTTAACTTCATCTTACACTCTGAATCGACTTATATATGGAGTATGTCATCTGAATCGTTTTATTGTATGTCAGGGAATTTTTCGTATGGAAAAAAATTCTCCAATAAGTACGAAAAATTATGTGTAAAAATATTTCATTTTGGGGGAGAGATTGTGGATGAAAAAACACAGGACCCCACAATAAGAAGGATTTTAAACAATTACATCGTCAATATGAAAAATTAACATACATCAGATGTAATTGTGCCAAAGCAGCATGCACTAACTAGTAATACACGTTTAAATTTGATTACATATATGTGATAGAATTGACAAGTTAGAAGATAAACAACCATGACAAAGACAGATATTACATCACATTTTTCTTCTTGCACCTCATGATCAAATAAAACTTATGTCCCATTATAAAAGAGAGAGAGAGAGAGAGAGAGAGAGAGAGAGAGAGAGAGAGAAATGTCTTTACAATTGTAATTTGTATGGTTCACTTACCTAATGACTGATCTTACTCATGTACAAGTGCAGTACTATGTTCCATTATCAATTAATACCACTGGGTAAGCAATTCCTTTTAGTTACCACTTCCATTATCCAAGAAGCACATGGCTTTGTTGTGGTATTTATACGCTAATTAAATATGCTACAGCTGTAGTTAGGTTTTCCAAGCTAACACCTGTTTGAGGTCAAGATTTGGCAAACCAGATCAGATTAGTGAGGCTGCCAATGGGGAAATGAGGCTATCCATAGGGTATTATCAATATGGTACCATATAATGAAAGGAAATACTGTAAATTTCTCAACCAGTGACATCTTTTGAACTTGCCAATAGAACTGCTAGCAATTTAAAGTATGAGCAAAGATCAAAAACAATTGCTGCCTAAGTACAGGAAAAGTACATGCACTTTAAAAAAAAAATCTTATTTGTTAGGAATGGAGAGGTCATTGTACTTGCAAAGAAAATTAGCATGCAGATGGCCATTCTTGGAATTTAACATAAATGAATTCTATATGGATGTAAATATTGTGAATATCTGAACTCTGAAGGAGTATGGTATGTATTTTCATAGCTTATATTTACTATTTTATTTATTAATCTCTTTTTGACAAAAGCTTCAGCTAAACAGGGGCAGTAAGGTACCAAAAAAACCCCAAAACATGAAGAGCTGAAATCTGTCTGAGTCTCTCTCTCATATTGGGCGATGGTATTTTATTTTGATAACGAGATGCAATAAGAAAAATGCAATGAAATACATATACCTCTATCTCTGTATCTCTCTTAAAAAAATGAGCTGTGGAAAAAGCATTTTAGCATTAATGATGCAACTTCCCTATTGCTGCTAATCTTAAATAGCATACAGTGATACCTTTAATATTTATAAAACCGGAAGTTACTAAAGTTTAATTCCACACAACGTCGTGAATTTTATCCTATCTGTAACTCAATACGTTGTCATGTCAACATCATTAGATATAGCTAAATGTACATAATACATGTGAAACAAATTTGATACTTTTAGTTAAATTTTATGAGCCTGACCTGAAAGGTTACTGAGTTACAGATAGGACAAAATTCGCGATCCTGTGTGAAACAAAGTGAAAAAGATGAAGCAGAGTTATTGATCTGGCCTCGTCTTGTACTCAGCATCAATTTCATATATGGATAAAGGCTGGAAAATTTGCCAAATTTGCTCATTCGACTTGTACTCTGCATCAACTTAAAGGCCTGCAAATACGGCACTCTTTTCAATAATATAAGTGATGCAACAAATTGAGGTAATCTTTATGAAAAGGTACACACATTCATTTGTGCAAGGCACATAACCAGCATAACTGTTACATGTTCATGAAAGAATTGTAATAATAAAGGCTAAAATTCTGAATATAGACCAACAAAAGATCATCATCAATCTAGTTTTTACTTTTGTGTTTTGGCTGAACAAAATCATAATTTTCCACACAATGGAAAGCTGGATGTTTTGGTGTTCCTTTGTTTATAATTGGTGGATTTGTCTTTTGTTTTCCAACAGCAATACAGGCCAGTTAATTAAAGAAACCCTTAAAATGGCTTGGGTTAAGATGGAATATTGACTAGCAACTATACCAGTACTTTGATGTGTAATTGCCTTTCACTCGATAATATTAACGTGACTACTGTAAATTTGTAAAACAGGGTGTAAGGTTGCTTACATCAAAGCAAACTATAGTTCAGTTTTTATGGTATTAGCATAATTTTTAAAGCATTATTTCTGAAACATCATTATTGT
Organism: Megalonaias nervosa; assembly: GCA_016617855.1. Classification (NCBI taxonomy): domain Eukaryota; kingdom Metazoa; phylum Mollusca; class Bivalvia; order Unionida; family Unionidae; genus Megalonaias; species Megalonaias nervosa. Next base: position 92,218 of record JAECUM010001737.1, read on the forward strand.
ATTTTGGAGATATCATTAAAGTTTAGTGCAGTGTTGCCCATGATTCGAATCCAAGGGATGTACTTCATTCAGAATGCTTTCAAACCACCAATGTACATATGGTGGTGCCATTATGTAAATACCATCAATAGGCAAATTGCAAGCATTGACTCAAACCCTATTATTGTTCTTTGTGGTCATACTGGGATCACATTTTAATGAGTTAGGTATTTACAATTTCAAGGCAAAATAAAAACATAATTACTGGTGCACTGATATAAAAAGTCTATTGCAATAATGCATAAACAAACAATAATCGAGTCAAAAAGGAGAGGTAGTGTTAAAGCAACCTGTGAATGCTCAATTCTTGTCATCATCCAATCAAGTTATACACAAATCTGAATTATGCAGAAACAATAAGAGAACAGAAAATTAAATATATTTCTTGATTTTTCAAACAAATTGATACCATTTCTATGTAATAATCATAAATGCCAACCCTGAGAGAATTATATGTGTAATTTTGCTAATATAAATTTGCCTAAATAAATGCATTTAAAACTTACCGCGTGCATCTTGTGATGTCATCTCTGACTTGCGGGTCAGCTTATATGCGGGTAATGCACTTTAGAGTGTTGATACTTATTCCTTTTGAAGGTGGGTGGGTTGGCTTATATGTGAATGGACTTCTATGTGAGAAAATTAATTTAGCTACTGAGCAGAAATTCAAGAGAATGGGTCCAAGAACCAGGGGCTATAGCTAAGCTAAATCATAATGGTAATTACTAATAGTCAATCTCAGCCATAACTCTATCATTATTAAGCTGTTGGCCAAATTTGGTTGAAATGTAATCATCAACAAAGTAGGTGGGTCAGTCAATCATGGGCTACAAGTCTTCAAAATGATGTAGGAAGACAATCAAACTCAGCTAAGGTCTCGTCAATACCAAGCTGCATAGTAAATTAAAGCAGGTAGGTCTGATAGTCAGTGGCTATAACTCTGCAAACTGACAATCTAACTTTGACAAGGTCTTGTCAATATCAACCAGCATACTATAATAATCAAAGTTTGATGATCGGTGCCTAGAACTCATATAAATAATGAAAAACTGATCGAGTTATTGTGCAAAAACAAATGTGAGATGGGTGAAATGACATAAAAATGGGCACACCCAATTCAATATTTCCAGTTTTCTATGAAACGTGAGAGACAAAAACAAAACACACAGAAAACACAGTCACTTTACACATCTACAGTCCTGAATTTCAAAAAGATCTGATATGTGTAAAGTTAAGCAACTGCCCATTCAAGGTTGATGATTTTCTACAAGCTGTAAAGTACTACACATTACAAACATATCAGCTTTCAAGAATGTTAAATATCAGTATTTATATTAATTTCATACAAATAAGGTAACATAAACTTTCAACTTGAGGAAAGTACAAATGTATGGATACGTTTAATATAGAATGTCATTATTATTTTTAAACCTACGCCTGGTCATGGTGTATTTGACTACAAGAAATGTCAATTTGTGAGCTATCCTTAAGGCAAAATGAGTGGGATTTTTCTGTCTTTTTATTATCTATCTATATAAAAAAAACAATCAAACAAAATATAATATTCACACAGTGAGACGTTCTACTTTTTGCTTTCTCAACTTAAGTCCTTCTTAGCTTCATAAAAGCACCAGTGAAGTTTCATCACTGCATTGCCAAAGTGTTAAACGAATGGCCCATAATGCAATAACATCAACCATTCCAATAATACCATCAGACAAGTGATATGTATGCAAGGATTGAGCTGGGTTTCGTCAATGTTGCAAATTGTGATATTTTTTTTTTCTTACTGGCAACAAAATATACCATCTGGCAACATTTTTGTCTGTTAAAAATTGTATATACAATCTTGGGTTTGGAGTGGAGAAATTCAATGGCACCATGACAGGAAGCTGTAAACTTGGATATAAAATACACTGTAATCTATCTATTGTTATATAAACAAATCCTTTGTTCATTTTGACAAACCACCCTAACAGTGCATTGTTATATGCTAATGCTGATATCTGGCCTTAAGTACTGTATGCTGTAATATAATCAAAAGAGTTATGCTACCTGACTAGCTACAACTGACCACCTCTGAAGGCCGGAATGGGAACAACTTCATTCAACCAGACAGCAATATTTTTTTTTAAAAAAAGTGCCAGAAAAAATAGTTTGCTTAAACTTCAAAAAAAACCTGATTACCTTTGAAGCTCGAATCGTTCTGTATATACACTAAGCAAATGAAAAAAGCAAACAGTCACAATGTTCTACAATTATTTGATGTTGCCGCAGCAATAACAAATGGGCATTTGTCTGGTCCTTCAATGAGGGCCTTTAGTGACACCTTCAATAACTCATGCGCTTTCATCAAAGCAAGCCGATGACCTTTGATCAAAGGAAGTCAGCAACAAACTTAAACAAAAGCATTGTTTCATTTTCCACAGTGATTGGAACAAATTTACTGTGCCATGAAAGTTTCCTGTTTGCAACAAAAAAGTTCATGGTCATGATCGCTACCAATGGCAGCATAAAACCAAATTAAATTTCCAAGATTTTGAAACAACAGATATCTGGCTATCAAGTTAAATGAAGTGGGACATCTTGCAAGAATTTTTGCTAAACTTTTTAATTTGTTCACGTCTTCATTTCCCTATGAATAGTCTCATCCCCTTGGCAGTCTCAGCATGATGGTAGTTGTCTGGCAGACCAAAATCTAAGTACATGTACCATATAAACAACTAGACAGTCATGTGCTACTAGGATAATGAATATCAGAGTGAATTGTTTTGTGAAATGTTGTTTGTTGACAATGAGATATAGACAAATTTTCTAACATATGATCTAATACTTGAATTCATCGATTTTTCATACATATACTACACAAATCTAAGTTTTCAATATACCAGTGTATTTCAGACTAGCTGTCTTTATTTAATCAAAATTTCCATTGTTTTTTTTCTTTTCTCTCCATGTAAATCCTAGTCACTGATGACAGGTCACCTGTTAAAAATTTCACTTGTATGTGCAATTTTGAGCTTATTTTCAGTCCCCCCCCCCCCTTTATCAAAACATCCACTTATGTCTACAATATTACCTTGGTCCTGATGATGTTGAGATAAACAGATGGTACTGTATTATGAAAATGGTTACATTTTTTGAAAATTGGTGACAAAATATTGAGGATGGCGATTTTTTGGTGACAACTTTTTAAAAGCCAGCGTCAAACTGGAAAGTCCTGCATATGCTTGGAAGACAAGACAAAAATTACAGAATGACAATAATCTGACTTACTGGGCACCAGTGGAATATCAACTGAAGTCTTAATGATGTCACCAGGTTTCATATTCTCTGAGGCAATTATGTATCTTTTCTGTTCTTGTCCAGCAACAACTGCAATGTCAGCTGTCCTACATGGATCATACAATACAGACATCACCCTCTCCACCACTGCTGGGCCATTTTTCTGTGCTGTGCGCACAAAATCCACTTGACGGTACCGCTGTTTTGCACCCCCTCCACATCTGTGATTCCAAATACGACCTAAGTCAAGAAAAAACTGGTCTCAGTAAAATGCCAAACCTAGAAGTTGTGGTCCCAGTATGACTAAATATCTTGTAAATTCTCCTCAAACTGAGACTTTACATTTTGTTGCATATATCTAAGAATATAATTCTCTAGTTTCAAAACTGCACACTGGTAACATCTTTTATTCTTTAAAAAAAATTAAGGAACATCTTATATATATATATATATATATATATATGGAAATTTTCAAAATCGACTCAGCAACAAAATAAAGACTCTTTCTAGAACAATCATAAATGATATGACTGTATTTAATCCTAGATGTCTGCCAAGTTAGTACTTTGTACAGACCTTGAAAAGGGGCATAGTAAATGATTGTGCAGAAAGGCATGCCAAGAGCCCTTTGCCAGTTTAGAAAGGCATGTGAAGGTCATAATAGCAGACTACTAATATGTGGTTTAAAACGGAGAAAGAAAGAATGAAGTTTAGAATCCACTGGCTCTTTGGATAAGAAATGATTAAAACACTGATATGCAATGTCTAACATCATGAAAGAATGAAAGAAAAAGAGATTAAGCAATTTAAGAAATACCGTATATAAAATGAATAAAAACTCTGAGTATTTATGAACTGAGATTTGAAAAATAAAACAACTGACAAAAGCATATTTCTTAACAAAGTGCATTCATGCAGTACTTTCAAGCCTTGCAAGTTTGTGTGAAACAAGAAACCGTCTTTTTGACAAGCTGGCCTTTTCATTTAGCAACAAAAGACATATATGAAAGGAACATAATACAACTTTAACACTGAGTTTAGTATTAAATTTTAATGCCCAGTTTACTGACATGAAGATGGATGCCAACGTGATTACTCTGTTGAGTGTTCACCAAGCTGAGCATTACAAAATAATGGTATTTGATTTCACATTTCACGATTGACAAACAAATCTTGTTTTCCTTTGAAGGTTTTAAGATCCACTAAAGTTTAACGCAGGTTTGTTAAAGGGCACATTTTGTTTCAATACATTCTACTTCAATTGGGCACATTTACAAATGTACTTTAACACCAAGGTTTCACCATTTTGCAAATACACCTTGGTCTTGTAAATTTTCATTATGATTATAAATACCACAATCAACAAATATGATAAAAGACTGAATGAAACTGGACATGAAAGGGGCACCAAGATTCTGTTAGGAAGGGAGTGAAAATATGTACAATTAGGATGGTTTGTTGAATCTCGATGTATGCATGAGAATGAGAGAACCTAATGCTTAAAGATAATTACACTCATAGTGACTGTGTTTTTGGTGACAGAGCACCTGTTTCTTGTGTCCTTTACCACAGAACTATTGCCGCATTATTTATTTATCTTTAATCACTTGAAGACTTATACTAGCTTTAGTTTGAAAAGTTTAAGGACTTGACTGGAAACATATTAAATGTCAATAAATGGATTGAATGTTTGCAATCAGCAGCAAATCAGTCAACAGCATAATAACATCCAGGCAAGAAGAATTAAAGCTAGGGAAAACAACTTGGATTATGTACTTTTATATGCAGGAAGACTATGGATTTGGAACAGAAAATGACACATTACAGAAATATCATCATATAGAATTTTGGATAGTGAAAGGATCAAAGCAGGTGAATATCGGGTCAATGCATCAACGAATAGCATCATGGCATGTTAAAACTGGATCCATGTGCAGTGCCAAGTCAAAATTGCTTATAGCCAACACGGATTGTTCTGCACAAAATTCACCATAGCAAACAAAGAAATAAAAGATGTACTGAAAGATCTCTATTTGCAGAAGAAAATGCAGATGTTAGTGAAACTGGGGCCTGTGCTAATTTTCTTCAAAACTTATGGTCGAATGTATAGAATCTGAGGACTAAGTTATGATAATTACTTTATCTATTGAAAGATCAGTTACCAAAAGCACTGATTTTCAGCTGAGGAAAATAATATATTTGCATACTTACTCTAGTGTACAAAACCAGCCCATCCCAACCCCACTTGCACAAACTCCAAATAAAAGTTAGCAATAAACATTCTTAAGTTTAAAGAAACGGATGATATTTTCAAATATAACCATTATACTTGTTGCAAGATGGGCTTGAAAGAAATATGACATTTTAAAATGTAAACCATGTACATGGTGCAAGATGGGATTGAATGATTGTCTTTTACTTTAAAGGCAGCTTCAAAGATTGACCTTTACTTTTAAAGGACTCACCTAATAATTTTACAAAAATGTGCTATCTACTGTTGGTGACACCACCACAGTGAAGACCTAATCTTTCTTAGATTGTAGTGTATATTCTAGGATGTGATTGTGGGATTTAAGCAAACTTCCTTAAAAAAAAATGAACCAAAAAATGATCTGTACATGCCACAAAAATGTGCACAGAATCTGTACATCATACCTTTATTTCTTCATTAAATGGTTACTATATTCAGAAAATTTCCAACTTTTATTGAAATGGAGAAAAAAATTACCCCTAAATTTTCTGTTCTGTAATAGATCCTGGATGAACAATGATTTTCCAATGTACAAATCTAAAAAAAGCATTAAATCATTGGAGCATTCTGTAATGCAAAAAAAAATAAAAATATAATTAAAGTCCAATTTGTTATGTAAAGGCAAACTTTCAGGAAAACAAGTGCCATGACTCCTGAACATTTTGACCAAAATAGCAGTAAAAACTGAACTTGAATCAGGTCTTCAGAGTACTAACCCTCCTAGTAAATATGGTTTCAGTCCACAGTGTCTTGTAAAGTGATAAAGTGTTTTTCATGATGCAGGGGACAGACACAGGCATACTCTCAACAACACCTACTCCTGCTTTTTTTTCTGACCATGTAGAAACCTATGTGCAGCAGTGTTGTGCCTAGGACATGCCAAATAGACTTGAGCCCACACTGAGCTGCCTTTGTCCCCTAAAATTTAAGAGGTCCATATCTCTTTAAGATGGAAGGGGACAATATTATGGTTGAGTGAGTAACAATGTCCACCATACTGGATAAAACAAGGTACAACATGGTACAGATAATCTTGAGTTACTCCCCCTTCATCTCTCTCTTCTTACACACATGCACACAAAAAGTCATACAATCTGGTTGAAAATGATTAGCAATGTGATATACCATCTGGTCCTCTTCCTCCAGTTTTTGGCAGTGGCAGTGGCTTTAAAGATTTCTTGCTCAGGTCAATTCCCTGAAGGATGAATTTTATCTTCCCATTTGCTGCAGGGGAGTTGTGGAAGAAAGATCTGAAAGGCAAGATAATTTTCACTGAATAAACTTTAATATGCATACAGTGGAAACAATGAAGTAGTAATAATAAAAAGAAAGAAACCTAATAAACAAATATGGATAGAAATTTAATTCATAACTTCATTGCAGACTTCCCTGCACCTTTAAATGTGTCCCATTCAAATGGTTTGATTTAAACTGCCCAAAATCAACACATGGCTGACATTTATTGCTAAGTTTGAATGTAAAATGCCTACCTACACTGCAACTCTACAATACAGCCAATTTTTAATATCTGAAACTTTCTTACCTCAAATAAAAAAATCATTGAACTCTATAAGCACTTCCAGCACATTCTGGACCTACAAATGCTTGTAGCCTCCATCACGCACATACCTCCAAAACATTTTCACTACCTATGCATCCTGTGGAATCTCAATAAATACCTTTGGCTCTCAGTTCTTGAAATTATAAATTCAGTGGATATACACTGACGTGAACTTATTAAAATACAAAAGCCTTAAATAGCAAACAAAATGTAGTAATATGAACTGAAATAAATAATTTTCATAATTAGTGAGTGAGGTGTACTAATGTACAATTTTATTATTTGCTTCAACATTATTTAATGTTAAGTGATTGACTAATCCCCCCCCCCCCACTTAAACCCTCAGTTTTACTTACCAGGAGCCTCAATTTCTGGAGACTGAGGGTGTATGACTAATAGTGTTAAAGGTTTATAACGAGCTCGGAATTAATCTATTAAGGCAACATGCCCTTCACGTTGATATTCATCTAATTAATGCCACTGCACTTTGAATGAAAGCATAGTTACCAAGCTATTCCTTTCTTAAGAAACATAGATGTGCTTGAAATTGCCCACCTGGCTGACAAATACATAAAAGCCAAATGAAAGAGGAGTTAGCCAAACAATCTGGGTTAATGTGATGCTTTCTGACACAAATGTTTTACATTTTAAAATAATTACATCCATATCGGAAGGTACAGTAGATATGCATCATCTGAGGCCTTATGCCAGGATGCTTTCTGTGAAATTTTATTCAAATCTTGTTCAAACTAGTCTTTTTTGAAGTTGTTTCAAAGTTATTCCATTTACATTAGCTATGGCCATATTAAAATAGTGGTCAGGACGCATCATTTGAGCAAATCTGAAACTCTGTTATGTTAAATTTGGTGAAATCAGAGCTAGGCCTGAGATTTAGAACATATTGCCACTGATTTTGCCAAAATTAATATTATTCTGCAACTTGGCCCTTTCTTTAGCCACAACCCAATACGATGAAAACCTATTATACATATATTTGCTTCAATGTTTTACGCATTGTTTTATTTAAGATACTTCTTTTAAAGCATTCATTATAGCTATGGTCATAATTTTCTCAAAAATTAGCATTCTCCTTCAAATACATTCTCCAATCACATAAACTTTAGGAGAAGAAGAGGTAATAGTTGGAGGGAATGTTGAGCATCCAACCCATACCGAAGGTAATCTCTGAGGGTAGAAAAGTGGATTCCCACTATGACGGTTAACCCACTCTCCTAACTGTCAGCAGCACAACCCGAGGTGATGTGGTTTGTGTCTGGAAAGAAGAAATGAGATCTTCTTACCACATACAATTTCTGGACAAACCAGTGAAACTTTCACAGGATGTTCGTCTGGAGGTTGTGTTGATTTCAACTGGGTCTGGTAGCCATTTAAGTAACTGAGACTGGATTTTAACAGATCCAGAGTGTGTTTGAGGAGCTAAGTCTCAAAGCATCTTTGCTAGCAAGGTTCTGATATATTAACCTTATCTTCACCTTGGTGGATCAAGCAGATATTTTAGTGCTTTGTCCCAGCAACATGTATTGGATTTCATGATTTGCATCCCTTAGTATGTAATGTCAACTATCCAACAGTGTGTGATAGTGCTGTGAGGCAATTGACTTCAAAAGGAGTCACTGTAAATATGAATATGTACCAGAAAGAAGCCATTACAAGTGTATCTGAGTGAAAGTTATTTGTACAAACACAGACTGACAGTGGAAAATTTCTTATTTATGAGTCCATTCAAGTGTGCTCCCCTTGTCTCAATCATGTAGGAACAGTGTTCAAATTTGAACATAATTTTGATTGGATGCAGTGGCTTGCCACCGCATCCAATGAAATTCACAGCCCTGAAGCACAGAAATATCTGCTCAATCTGCCAAGGTGTAGACTGGGTTAACATATCAGAACCTTGGCTAGCGAAGATGAGTCTCCAAGATAAAAGCTCAAGAATGTTGACTGTGCATGCCAACTGACTGCCTTGAAGATATCTTTGATATACTGGTAGACATTATGGTCAAAGGCAAGGCTTGCATAGATTGCTCTTATTTCATGAGCAGAGATCTTCAGGAAGCAACTCTGTTTCTCGCAATATATCAGAGTATGCCATATGTATGACCCACTTCGACCATGTTGAGAGGGCATAAGGAGTTATGTCCACCTTCCCAGGTTTAACTGGGAGAAAGAGGCATCTTTGAGCTCAAAGAATTGGCTCAGTCCACTACAGATAAAGTCTGTGCACATGTACTGGATCCTGTTTGAAAGCCTCTTGGGATGTGTCAATACAGGAGAGAATATGTATGATGACCTTTTGATAGCCCAGCTACAGCTACCTGTTCTTCGAGTTGCATCATAAGAAACACCGAGTTATCTGATTGAAACTGAAGATAGACTGGGTAAACAGAGAGGGCATGTAATTCAATGAATCTGCATGCCGAGCTAAAGCTAACGAGATTCGCAAGAAAGGAGCTTCAATGTGGTCATGGCTAAAGGCCTGAACTTGTTTTAATTCAGCCAAGTCAGAGCCCAGGAAAAGATTCCAATTAGGAAACAAAGTGAGTGATTTAGGCCTATGTAAGTCAAAGTTGGACAACAAATCAGTGAGGTCTTTGTTATGACCAAGATCCTCCCTATCATAATGATCTCTTGTTGCAAAAGTGTATCCTTTACCAAGTCCAAAGGTACTTCCATCAGGAATGGAGTTGACAAAAGAGAGGGGTGTGGTGGCAAAACAAGATCCAAAGCCCCTCTGAAACAATCTGAATCTTGCTGGAAGGGACTGATCCAAAGCTGCTTGGAAAACAAGAACCTGGTGCCTACCAGACAGCTGTCTGCGAGCAGTGGGGCACACAAGTCAATTACAAGAGAGGAGGATTGGGATAGAGAAACTTAGTTTTTTACCCCCATGAGATGAATGCCTCTGAAACTGATCAGCAGATTGTCTCTGTGAATAGGGTTGGAATCATGGCTGATATTTGGATGAAGAATCAAATGAACCTGCATCCCCCATCTCCTGTCATAGTGTCTTGAGGGGGAGTCGGAGATGATTTATGTGATTGCTGTGTAGAGCGATGGAAGGGCAGTTCAAGGGCTGCCTCCCTCTGCACTTTCTCTATCTTGCCTTGAACAGCAGAGGCGATCTGAAGGGAGCAGTACGCAGGGTCAGCATGATGAAGCTTGAGCAAGGTAAAGCGTAAGCATGCATCCCATCTACAAGATCAAGGTTGGCAGAAGCCATCAAAGCATTTCCCATTGCATGGTGGGCTGCCCAGTTAATCACCTTTGATATTCTTACAGTTGCCGGCTGTGTTTGTCAGCTGGAAAATTGCCATTGATGCCAAGCCCAATAATAAAGATGTGGCCACAATGTTGCTGATGAACTTCAAAATCGCATGCTTTACTCTTTTCTGCTGCAGGAAGAAATGTGATATATTTTGTTGCTATTCATCACCATTCCCATTACACAGACTTATTTTAGATCAGATTTTTCTTGCATGAAGAAATTGCACTATTTTTCTGTTTTGAATATAGCACCATAGTGTCTTCCAAGGTCAAGTGACAACAAGAAATTGGTAATAAGACATTTCTAAAGCATTTATGTTGTGCAAAACACAGAGTGTTGTGGCCAAGATGAGTCATGCATCTGATTAAGTGGAGCAGCCTGAAATGACCCGAGAGGATGAATTAAAATCACAGATAACTAACAGGCAGTCTGTTTGAAAGTGCTTTTCTTATCTTGTCATGGATGAGAATGGGGTATGAATAGATGCAAAGTCTGTTTGTCTGTAATCTGCATACTAGTGTTATGTGTATTTAATCTGCATTATTTGTCAGTTGTTTTTAAAATTCATTTTATGCTATAAGTACAAACTTGACCTTGTCAAGAATCAAGTTCATGTTATACCTGATCAATAACTTATATTTCTGTAAACAAATAAAACAGTCAATATTTTCTCAATGAGTGTAGATTAAATATGAGGATCATTATCAAAAGAAGCAAACATATTTATTAGGATGTGAGTCATGTTACTGGAATTCTCGCATACAAATACCTAGCCTACCTGATGTTTACCACATTCTATATTATAATTTTACCAAAAGATTTATCTAGAACAGAAGTTTCCATAAAGTAATAGTGTTATTTAGAAAATGTTGACTGTGACCTAGCTCAGGTAGAGGGTTTTATAATCTTGTTTATCTAGAAATTATTCATTCGTGCTGTATGATCCTGAAGCAGAATCATTTGTTGTATTCAGATTTCATTTGGGTAAAATTATTTTATTCAAATTATTATTCTCTGGGAATACAAAGTGTTCTTTAAAAATATTCTTGGACTGAGACATAAATTGGGAATTACTGTGAATTTAAACAAGGACATCTTGGATTATATTATTATGATTCATCAAAAGACTGGTCACATCACCACATCACAGGTCAGTACAGGCACATCAACATCTTCAGTGTTGGATCTTATTTCGAACACCACTGGAATTTAATTAGAACTTTATTCATTAGGACTGGTGATAAAATGTTTTGGACTATTTGGGATTTAACTCGCATTTCTGTAAATTCTTTGTAAATTTTCACTTTGTATTCTAGGGAAATAAATTATTTGTTGAATTTTACAAAACTTGTTTGTTTTCACAGTTTTTTATTACATAGACCATGTAGTCCTAATACTAGAAATACAACCAATATGTCCTCACACATAAAAGGGCAACAACTACCACTGACAGACCTTCTAAAGATGGAAAGATCATGTGTATCAATAATGTATTATATCATAGGCACATTACAAGTATCGTGAATTGTATCAATACGTGGCACAGGTGTTTTGTTTCACACCTAAAGGGTACCATTCTTTATATCTTTCATTTACCTTCAAATGGTGGGTACAGTTCATTTTGGCCAAACCTTGTTCAGCCTGGGATGATTTAACTGAATGTTTCAGCCCACTATACCAATCAGGATGGCTCAGGATGGTGGGATGTTTGGACCACTATACTCTAACACAGACAGTATGTAAAAATTTCATGTAGACCTATGAATATTTAAAAAGAACATTTGTGATTTATTATACATATGAATGTGATAGTAATGGTGAGTGAAACTTCAGAATCTAAAAGAACTCTGATGTTAAAGAAAGTAAAAAGTTTATGACGACAAATGGGAAATGAACATTAGGCCACTGTCTTGAAATGTACAGGGGAAAAATATATTTTGTAAATTTTGGTTCGCAAGTTTTAACGGGATGAGTCTCAGAGGTCTCACGAGGATTTTAAAACTGGGAGTCCAGGACTACTATTTTTTCCAAAATAGGAGTCCCACCATCAAAAGTTGCAGTCCCCATAAGCATATTGGGAATAACTGAAGTAGCTAAATGTCCAGATGAGAAGAACAAATGTATGTCTTTGAGTTTAATTTTTCAAATTCTTTACAGCACTGACATATAGCTCCTGTTTGTCCATTAGAGTGAGGCTGAATTTGAAAGGCTTTATTCCAAACACTAAGCCAGGCATCACACACTTTCTTACACTTGGCTCACAGGCACTTGATTCAGGGGGAAGCTCATGTGTACACTCACTAATTAATTGAGTGTACACATTAGTTTCCCCCCGAATCAAGTCCTGTGATTTGGCTACTGTTCCATCTGAACTATCAGGTCTAGCAACTTTAGCACTCTTCTGAATCTCATAATAATCTTTAACCCCAAAATACTTATGCAAAATTTTGCAAATGATATTTTGTCTAAGACTCGATGTGTGTTGATTTTGAGGTTACATGCACTACTACTTATTCTGCTACACTAGAAAACAAACACAATAATGAAAGCTAAACTTGTTCATTTGATGTACTCTTATAATTACCACATTGGTTTAAGGTCACGCTCAATCCAACACTGGGTCTTTCTGCCTCTGAATTCTGTCACTGTAAATATCAACACATTTTCCGACTACTCAGCAGCTGCTCAAAGTCTTTGAACTTGCCACCCAGCTATTGCATCATGTTCTTTTGATGTACTCTTTTAATGACAACAAGTATACCTAGGTGGGCCTTTCAGCCACTGAATTCTGTCCTTGTCAATAACAGCACAGCTAAAGTGATTAACTGATCAACACATTTTCCCACTCAGCAGGTGGCTGAAGCAGGACTCGCAAGCCTTTGAATTTGCCACCCAGCTACTGCATGCATATGGAGGACTCCTGTGTAAGTGACTTTCTGCATCCCAGATAAAAAAAATCTGCATCCAAATATGCGTAATTAAGCATTTCCGAGACCTCTGAGGCTATCTGGTTTGAATGGAGATTGTCTGTCCTCTATTTAAAATGAATATTATGTTGTGGGTTTATTGCAGAAATTTAAGCTGCTGACAAGGCTAAACATACAAGTAATATTGGACCAATAAAGCACAGGGGATCTGCGGACAGGTGAACTCTTTAAATAGACAGCAGTGATAGATGGAAACCTGATGTGTCCTACTGTGTATTCCTGTATTAAAAATACTTACCAATATTAAAATGATTAAAATTTAGTTAACACAGTTCTGTTCTTAGTTGTTTAATCATTTAGTTAATGGTCTTTTACCTAAACATCTCTCTCTGTGAAATACAGCCATATCCAAAATGTGTTTCCACCAATCTATTTATCTATTTATATACATGTATATATCTGCCTTTATTCTAATGATATCTGCATTCTATCACGTGTCTTAGTCATCTACCTATCTACCTATCTACATATATTATTACATACATTTTATTTGATAAATTCAATTATTGGCATATGATTTTAAGTACAAAAGATAAAAATGCAATTGCGGCATGCTGCCATATCCAATGATATTTATAGACCCGAAGCACAGAAATATCTGCTCGATCTGTCAAGGTATAGATAGGGTTAACATATTGTAACCTTGGCTAGTAAAGATACAAGAATACTGGACACTCCTTTGCATACACACAAATGATTATGTTGAGCATGACACAGAGTGGCTGAAACTGGACTGTCCAGTATAAAACTGGAAAATTGGCTACCCTAACAAGCACCAATGCCACATATCTTTTTACTCCAATAATCTGAAAAAAATATAAAATGGTCCAAACCATCACTGATTTTTGGACATAAAGACTACAAAGAAGACTTTTACCAAACACACTATAAACATTTCTATCATACCCCATGGCTTCAGTGGTGACACGACAAAAAAAAAACCCCAACAAAAGTGTTCCAGGAAAAACACATACTTTCATGAAGTCATTCTAAAAAATTATACTCTAACATATGTTGTTAGTGAGACTGAGCACACTGGAAAAAAAAAATATCCTGATTTATGGCTTTGTTAATCTGCAGAATGAAAGGATGTTTTCATTAGATATAACAATTACTGGAATTTTGAAGTCCACAGTTTTTAAATGGACGTATAACCTTTATTCCAACATAGTGTGCTCTTACTCAGCAAACCTGAAACGTAAGAAATATTTACTTATGGTGTCTTCAGTCCACTGAATGCAAACACCAGTATGTGTAAACATGAAATCATACTAACCTATCACATCAATAACAAAATATGTTTTACTTGATTAATATGCATTTTTCATATATATATATATATATATATATATATATATATATATATATATATATATATATTTTTTTTCTTTAAAGTCAATCACGTAACATTATAAAAGTATGTATATTTTTATATGCACTGATACCCTTTACTTTAAGATATTTTACATTTTCTTTTTTATTAACTCCAAGTAAATTATAATTTTAATTTCATAAACGCATAGTAAATATAATTATCGTAACAAAATCCATTTTACATGACGGATAGCTTGCGAGATTTATCCGGAAAGCTATGGTATTTTAGATTTATTCAGGTGAAGGAAAGACAAACCGGAAACCAACAACATGGACATTTTCCATCAAAAACCAAGAAAGAGTTGTGAAATAATTAAAACACATCCACAAAAAATATATAATCAATGATGTTTTGGACCATTTTAAAATTTTTTACGATTACTGGAGGATATTTGGAGTAAAAGACGCGCCCGCACGACGTCAACTTGACCGAGTCGACTTTTAAACTACACCGTGCGCAAAAGTAACTCACTTAAGGATGTTATTGGGGGCCATAGGCACCAATTCTGTCAAAATGGGCTTCAGTAATATTTTCGTCATTGTAAAGTATTACATGCACGTAGAAGATGACTAAATTCTACATCAAAATTGACGCATTATCAATGTATTTCTCCAACGAAGCACAAACGCGACTAGGAGGCCGCCATCTTGCATGAAAGGGGTTGATAATTATTTTTGAAATTATTAAACATAATTTTTATAATTAGAAGTAAAAAGAGACACAAGTTCAAAGTTTAATGATCATGATTTAATATTATCATTCACTGTATAGACAAATGAATTACTTTATTAAACACTGAGTCTTATTTTGATTCCTTGTTTTACAGTTAAATCATGATTGGTCCCTAACCCGGTGAAGGCGAACTGAAACTCTGTTTCGAGGATGGCATCAGCCCTGGAGAGCTACGTTAACAGTATCCTTTCATTCGTATTTTATATATTATTTTAAATGATCTATTATATTTCTTAAATAGGATTTGTGTCTATCTAGTTTAATAAATGAAGCTGCAGTAGAAGCTTCTTATTTACATCTACATATAGACAATACTTGGTACAGTTTCTTTTGTTGATCATTATATTTGGCGATGGGACAGCTCACTTGGTTAAGGCCACACTCATAATCCCAGGTATATGGGTTTTTGATAACCTCCCAAGTCAGCCCTGGTCGAAAGCACTTGCACCCGTTTTTTTTGTTTTTGTTTTTTTTTGTGTGTGTGTGGTTGATGACCAGTTCTCGCTACGTACAAAATGTCGCTATAGGCCATGATGATTTCTCTCGAACGGATGCGAATATATAGTTTTTATGCGCACCTTTAAACGATCATTTTGTGATGCATTCTTAAAGGTATGAATAATAAGTAAACATTCGCATCCGTTTGGGAGATATTAGCACTATAGCGATAGTAATGGAGACGAGAACCTGTCGACATCAGCTGGGATATTTGTAGCACTATCTCTGATATAAATCACATGTGCGTTTTTAATGGACATTGTGAAAGAATTTACTCATAAACATGTAAGTTGACCACCTACCGAGCATGGTCATTTACTCGACTAGATGAATACATCCCATCCAGGGCTTGTATAAAAACACTTCTCTTGCCTTTGCATCATAATAAATGAGGTCTTGAGAAAACTGGGTATAAGCATACAGCTTCAGCTAATTCAGTCATAATAGACCGAAAGAATAGTGTTAGATTTCAAGCAAGCTAACTGGGATCTAATCAGGATCGACATGTCAGTTTTTGGAGACAAATAAAAAAGAAAAAAAACGTGGTCCTGAGAATAAATTAGTGAAGACTGCCCTAAAGAAAACATTCAAGAGTAAGCCAGATATACCAGAGATTAATAATCAAGAAGAAGAACAGACTTTTCAAAAGGACTTAATAAAACAGTTCTGATGTAGACATGAAAAAATGTCCAGACTTTTGCTGCATTGTAAGGAATCAACTACATGCATCCTATTACAGCCATCAAAATAACCTACTGGATTCAGATTTAGATAGTAACTGAACAAATTTCTGGAAATGTATCAAATCCAGAAAACAATACTGATGGCATAGCAGCAGAAACTGCACAGGACAAAGCAGATATGTTCAAAGAACAATTCACATGCATAACATATGAAGTAAAAGTGTCTCCCCATATGAATTCATGCCAAAGTACTGTATTTCTGTCAGGGGAGAGGACATATGCATTAGATGACTAAATCTCCAAAAGGCAAGTGGTCCAGGTCAGATATCAGTACTAGTCCAGAATAAAGATATTGGAAATAATATCACTCTATTAGTAGTCTCTTGACACACCAGTGTTACCATCTAACTAGAAAAATGCTAATGTACATATTTTGAATCAAGGGTGCAGATTTCTGCTTGAAGGATATTCCTGCTGTTTTTGGGAAGATTGTAAAAAAGGCAAAATGATTTGTCGTTGTTGTAGGGTTTAATGCCATTTTTCAGCACAAGATAGGCTATACATGGCAGCCAGTATAAATGGTGGAGGAAGAACCTGGGAAAACCCCAGAAAGAACCACCAGCCCATGAGAAGCTACCCACATTGGCTGAGCCCAAGACTCGAACCCATGCAGGCAGAGGTGAGATGGCAGTGATCCGTAACGGTGAGTGCTTTAGACCACACGGCCACTCGCAAAATGATTTACTGTTTAATCAAAACCAGACTAGATGAATATGAAAGAAGTAGGGAAAATTGATAATTAACATGTTTAACCTTAACTTATTTTCAGAAACTGTTTCTGTAGTCACAGCAGATGGGAGAATTATTGTAGTAAGTATAAAAGCAGGGACAGATTCAGGGCAGGAGCAAGCAGGCACATACCCCTGCTCAGTTCCAAGATATGCCCTGTACCAATTGTTTAACTTAATTTATATTCTATTTTATTCACATGGCACCAGGATATGTAAAATTTCAGTTTCTTGTGTACTTTTATCCCAAGACATTTATGTGCAGTCCAGTTTTCTTACAGTCCAGGTAAGGATAATGATGCAAAGCGTATGATTGAGTTTAGAACTACCTACAATAGTGTGGGTATTTTTCTTTTTGCTTGTTTCATATTTCTTGTATTTTGTACTAAAGGAACATTTTTGGACATACTGACTTGGAAGATAGAAATGGAAAATGACACTCCTGTTCATCTGAGTTTTAGCTGGAATCCTTTTGTTCACCACTCCCCCACCAAATGTATATGCAAGATTCCTAAAATGTAATTTTACAAGTGTAAATGACCGCTCCGGTGGCCTAAGTGGTTAGAGTGTCCGCCTCATATATGGAAGGTTTCCAGGTTCGAACCAAAGTCATACCAAAGACTTATAAAAAAATGGTACTAGCAGCTGCCTCACTTGGTGCTCAGCATTAAGAGGTTAGTATTAGGATTGGATGGCCTGGTATCAGGATAATGTGACTGGGTGGCACATGTTGCTACATGTCTGTGGCATGCCCCAGTGCTAGACATCGCTAAACTGTCACACTGCAGATATCGTAGTGATATGACTGAAAAACTTAAGCTACGTTAAATATCAAATCACACACACACATGTAAATAAGATTTAGATGACTGAGTTCACTGGTTTCTTTTGGACAGGGGATTGCATAAAAGTATCAAAGTTGACAAAAATGAAAAAAGGAGGGATTTCTTAACATTGACAGATTGTTAAATTTTCTCCAAATCCTGGATGGATGATCATATCAACATAGGTTTTTCACTAAAAGACGTCTTATGATGTTTAGTTGAGCTTGTATGAAAATGGTGCAGATCTGATGCCCAGAACAGCTGCCATGGCAGACATCCTGAAACTCTTATCACTTCTCTTCCTGAACAAAAGTCATATCAATATAGCGTTTTCACTAAAGGACTTCTTTCAGTGTTTAATTTGTCCTAAGTGGGACATTCACTGTCAGATATGGCCACCACAGCAGCCATCTTGAAAATCTTGTTATCGCTACTCAGCCTCATTGGATTGTCACACCAAGACAGTCATCTTAATAATCTTGTTATTGTTACTCCTGAACAGTTGTGTCAGGGTCAAGGACTTCTTGTGGTATCTAGTGGGTCTTAAATAACATTCTATGAACTGATTTATTTATACCTACTTTTCTTTAAATATTCAACTGATGAGATAACATTTTCATCTTTTGCTTTTTTTGGCTTACTATTTATAAATGAACGAACATCATTTTAAAGTAGCTTAGCTTATTATTTGTAAATGAATGAACATCATGTAAACTTCAGGTAGTCTTGGTCACAAGTACACAGAATATATTCTCTTTTTTAGTGTTAATACTGGATATATTTCATCATGTGGTACCAAAAATGTGATATTTTAACGAGTGGCAAAAATACAAGTTAAAGTATATCATTTTTGGTACCCCAAGATGAAATATATCCCATATTAACATGGGAAAAGAAAATTTTCTTTTTATTATATACCAAATAAGTGTTTGACAGTTATGCCAGGGGCTATAAGTCTACTAAATGATGAAACAGATCTGTGAAAATCAAACTCAACCATTGGTCTTGTGAGAGTAAAACGGAAGCAAATTTGGTTGAAATGCAAAAATAGTTAAAGGAGTTTTGTGCAGAATAAATTCCATGTGAGACTGATCATAAGGGGCTATAACTCTGCTAAATGACTGTATAAAATGGTGACAAATGGCCACATCCAAGGTGTCGTGAAAGTCAAACTGTATTCCAAATTTGGTTGAAATCTTATGTTATGGAGCCACTGTGTGGGCACAAAACTAGGTGGATGTTACAATCGATAGCTATTACTTTCTTACTGATGCAGAAAGCTTTCAAAGTCAGCAAATGTCTTATTAGTAGCAACCTACCAATCAAATCTGGCTGAAAATGACAATAATTAAGCAGTTATTGTGCAGAATCAAAACTGGGTAAGTCTTTCAATTAAAGACAGTAAGCCTGCTAAATGATGCAGAATGCTGACAATTGAATTCAACCAAGGCCTCGTAAGTATTGAGCTGCATACAAAATTTAGTTAAAATCCAATAACAAGTATGAGAGTTGCTCTGTAAAACCAAATCTTGCATCGACAGTTGAATGGCATAATGGACAAATACACTCAATTTAATATCCACTGATTTCTAAAAAAGTCCTATGACACAATACATTGGAGATGAGAGCAGACTTTAAGGTTGTTGTATTGTTCGTGTTTTTCCCTGAAAGGGCACTGTATTTTAAATGTGCCACCTATTGCCGGCATGTTTGTTTTGTTAGATCTTTGGTACAACCAAAATTAAGTTAAGTCATATCAAAGTTAGTTTCAAACAAATTGTGTACAAGTAAAAGGCAAAATCAACTGCCAGGAACTTTTGATAGTTATAGTTAAGACTGATTTTTATATTTGCATTTTCAGGGACTTTTGAAAGGCTTTGACCAAACCATAAATCTGATTTTGGATGAGAGCCATGAAAGAGTTTACAGTACGTCTGATGGAATAGAACAGGTGATATTGGGGTTGTACATCATCAGGGGAGATAATGTGTAAGTACTTCCTTTAAGTTTCTTCATGATGCATTTGAGCTATCAATATCAGAATCACATTTTGCCACAATATTAAATTTGTTGTGGTCATTTTGTTTGTTTTTCTTTAAACTAATGTGCATCAGCTGTTCAAAACATTCTTCTACCTTGTCCAAACATGCTCTTGATGATGTAGTATGGTCTTCCATGGTGGAGGAAACCAGAGACCTAGAAAATACCTTGGTTGGATGATGATGTATACTTACTGGAGCCCAGTATTGAACCCCGGACTGAAGAAGTGCAAAACAAGCAAGCTACCACTAAAACCAGATTCTGTCAAGAATTGTATTTTGTTTTATATTTTACTTCTTGATTATATTGTACTTGTATTGCATCTTTTATGTTCTCACTGCAGATTTGTTATTTCCTATGAAAAAGTTTTGTGGTATAATATTTGTCTCATTTTACTCTTTACGAGGACACTTAGGTAAAAGAAAGAGAAAAAGTATGGATCCTGTTTTCCTTACCTATTCTTATTTTCCTGCCTAATTTAATTTTTGTGTGTTTGTTTCAGTGAACATAGTTATTGTCAGATTCATATGTATGATTGTACAGGGGTCAAGCTAGACTTGAATTTTAGGGAGAAGTGACTTCTCCTTTTGGACAGAACAGGGAGAAGTGAGAGCTCAACAGGGAGAAGTGGATGCAAAGCAAGAAACACAATATATATATATATATATATATATATATATATATATATATATGTTCTCTTATTTGAATCATGCCCTCTATATCCCAGTATGTATATTTGCATTTAACATTGGATTTAAGCAATACTTTATTTTCAAGTCGAAAATTATCTGAGTTATTTTGGTCATATGACTCTAAATGAGAATAGAAACTACATTGTAACAAATTTTAACTGAGTAACCAGATTATACTATTGTAAATGCAAGTTAGTAAAAATGCTTAATCAACTACCCTTAATCAATTTTTTAAAATTTTCTTTATTTGTTTTAACGTATTTTCTCAATAATGGTACATTCAAAGATTTGTAAACGCGTTTGAAACAATCTCTGTACCATGTACATGAGGACTACTACATGTGTCTTCAAATTATATTGTTCTTCCTTATTTCTGTGTTGCAGATAAAACATTACCGTAACTATTCATACATAACACACTAAAATGCATAAAATTACAGACATGGCTCCTTTATAGTTGGTATTTGAACTAAACCCTTCTTTCCAACTGAATCAACACAGATGTGAGTGCATCTATTATTAGAAGGAGGGGTTTTCATAATGTGCAATCACTCACTTTGCTTCATTACAATGGTCCCTTGATAGGATTGCAAATTTATGGTTTATTTATTTGTCTACGTACTTGTAGTAGTTTTAGGCATTGGTTCAATAGTATCTGCTTTGCTGCTTTTTCCGTATTTTCATAAATATGAGTGAAGTCAGAAAACAACTTTGACCTTGCAACACTTCTCCATTCTCACAAATTCCACAACATAGCATTGTTCCATATGTTTCTGACCTATATAATTGCATTTTAAAGTTAAATCTTAAATAACATAATACCTAGACTTTACTTTTTATGAATTGTATATTTTTCTGAATATATTTGCCTGATGATTTACGAAAAACAGACAATTTAAAAAACTGGTACTTCCCAGACATAACGATGTCCACCATTATTTCCCTGTTACTGGTTCACTTACAGTTTCAAACTAATTTTATGACGAAGTAGTGTACAAGAAGCAGTTAAAATATCCAGATCACCGATTCTGATCTTAAAACACAAATTGCTATTTACATGCTATTGTTAAAGCTTTGAAACACAAGTTTGTATGTTTTATCATCATGGGATAACATGCAGAAATTGGGCAGTGATACTGCAGCTAACTTACTGGGGAAAGGGTAAATGGTCAGTCAGCTATCAAAACACATGCCTGTGAATGTGCAAGAGTTTGTTTGTTGATGTAATTGATATCAAAACTAGGCCTAGCTACTGATGGCTTGATGAATATATTTCGCTACAACACAATACTACAACTAACCTTGCTAAGGTGAGGGGGCATCTCAAAAAGTATGGACAGTCAATCTACCTCTAAAAAAATCACAGGGCAAAGTCGTTTTTGCTTTCCAAACTGAAGAAGGCGAATTTACATTTTTTAGGCGACTTAGTTGCCCACTTCACCTGGTAGCATGACTCCTGATTGTACTTCACACAGAATTAGTAATCTTTCAGGTGCTTGACAATTTATTTTGGGTTGTTCTTGATGTTTTTATTGTGGCACTATCAGCACTTTATTGGACGTATCATGCCATGGTCATGGGAACTACTTTCCTTTCCCAAGGACACAGACAGTTGACCTGGGTAGGTATTGATCCTGTGACCCTGGGATTATGAATCTGATATTCTACCAACTCAGCTGCTGCAGGGGGTGGATACAATTTGTATCCTCTCTTGGTGCCACATTGAGGATATCAGCATCCCAGCACTGGATCAGTGAGTGATGGATATGATCCTGTTACATTAGAAACACTGTCCTCTATGTTCAGACCAACTCAGTGCCATTTTTTCTTCCGCTTTATACACATACAAAACATGGTGAATATTCAGTTAAGTATAGTTTATTATCTGTTCTCCACTAATATGTTTTAGATCCATTTTTGCTTCACAAGTAATGAAGGCATAATCAAATTGTTTTTTATCATCGACTGAGAAACTGGGGTAAAATGTTATCTTGCCATCTGCTGATCGATATCTCAAGTTGATGAAAATAGTTCATATTTTCTTGCCCCTACTGCTTGTGGTTGGGGTATATCAATTTGGTCCTGCCTGCCCATCCATTCATGCATCCATTAATCCAAAGAAGCATGTTGACAAGATTGCTGAAAACTACTCAGTAAATTAAATTTTGGTAGACCTGCTTGTATTCACATTTAGATGACCAGATTTAGATTTTCAGGTGATTTCAACTACAACAATTCTTTAGATTGTGCTTTAAACTGTTTTAATGGTTTTTTTTATGAAAAACCATGGCATGATTAAACAAGTCTCAGAACAACTTGAAGTAGACATATCAAATTTGGTATGCTTATTTGTATCCACATTTAAATCACCTGATTAGATTCTCATGTCATTATAGGAATTCATTTTATTTTGTGTACTTTTTAAAACTTTTTTGGACCTGGACCATGTCATCTACAGTTGGTGCATATATGTTTTACAAAGACAAGTCAAATTCAGTTTAAGTTGCAAAAATAACTTATCAAAAGCTGAATGCAAAATACATATTTTATTTAAGCAATAATCATGATCAGCTTTGCTTTTAATTCTTCATAATATCAAGGCTGTCATTGGAGATTGGCATCCATCATATTGAACAAATCACAGAGAGATGGAGTGATATTATGCTGGGTGCATATAGAACACACATACCCAGTTTGTGCATGCCTCCTGAAGGTTCATCCGGACAGGAGTATGTGCCATGCAGGTGTCCTTCATGAGAGGAATACATTTTTGCTGAGCATATTGACTTCCACTCAATGAGAAAGAAGTTTTAATTTTATGTATTCATTAGGAAAATTTCATGTCCACCCAAAGAGACCTTAGACTGGAGAATGCATTATTTGCGACCTTTTTTAAGGACTGTATACTCTGTACCTTTATTTTTTATTTTATATACATTTTAAAGAATTGTAATACTTTACCCATCTTTGATGTTGTTGAACTTCTTGTTTTCATTTATTTTGGAATGGTTTTATCTTTCTAAAGTTTTTGCATGCAATTCTTTATATTTACAGTTTTAGAACTTTACTTTTAATCAGCATTCTTTAGCCATTATTGTGCTGATATGCCATTAAACAAAAATACACTGTGTAGGTCTGTTTCTCAGACATTATTGCTTGTACAGCTACAAAACATAATATGTAATGTATTTTCCAGCCTATTAGCTGATGTTGAGTAGAAGTTGAATTTGCTAATTTTGTAAATTTTCCATCTTTCATCCATAGATAGATCTATGTGGAGTGTAACACTTAGCCAGATCAACACCTGGGATTCATCTTTTTTGCTAGTAACTTCTGGTTTCATGAATATTAATTGTATCACAGTATGCTGTGCTAGGTTAATTGTAAAAATGGAATCATTGACACTAACAAGCTTTTGGTTTTAGAGGGGTGTGGAGGTTTCAGGGCAATTGTAATCAGTATTGTTCAGTTACATGACAGTTGTGATCTTCCTCATTTATGAGAGCATTTCTGTATTCCATTATCAAATGACACCTCTGAATGAATGGTTATTCGTATTTTATGTATGATACCTACTGTCATAGGAACCACATGGCTATGCAGTGTTACTTACATGCTAATTGAACATGCCTTGAGATTTGGCCAGGTAATTCCAGTTGACACCTTTTTGTTGGCAAGAGTCCACAGATGAGATCAAGTTAGTGAGGCTAATAATAGGAAAATATGATATTTATGTGCTTAATCTATGGTATTTTATAAACACTCATTAAACATTTGAGTCATTTTTGTGGATTACACCCCATTATAGCATTAATTATATCATGAAAAAAATATACGGGTAGTTGCTAAAGTGCATTAAATAAAAATAATTGGTAAATCAAATATCAGTGGACTTGTGGCTTAAAATGTGATCAGAATGTTATAAAAAGTATGCAAAAAATGATGAATAAAGCACAATCCATTCAATGTAGAGTGTAAGTACTACGTTATTCTTGAATTGTGGACTCTTAAATAGTTTTCTTTTATTTCATGTAGGAGAAATAAGAAAAATGCAAGCACATACCAATGCATACAAAATAATAATTATACAAGCAGTCATATTAGTTTATAACAATTTATTGACAGGATAATTGAACAAGAATTGGTACCTGCTTTCAATTTTACCAATTATATCTCAGTCATGGTATTACTGCTACTTAAAGCAGTTTCAGTGACATAATCCATATATAGGTTGATTCAAAACATAAGATGAAGCCCAGACTTCCAGTTCAAAATGTAATGACATATACACTGGAAAATATGGTAATTACATCTAGTGCTATACCACCATATGAATTGTAGGCCGCTGACCTATTTGATCATGTGCACATTGTACATTTAAGTTTTTGGGACACTGTTGCTTAATATGTAGTCATTACAGTATGTTGGTGCATGCATCCTGAGGATTACTATATCACCATGTGAAGATAGGCCACTGTGATGTACTTTTCACACTGCAATGATTATGTACACTTCTTATGTTCAGGTTAGTTTCTCAGATACTGTTGATTGTACAGTGCTGAAAATAGATCTGTGCATCAGTCCTGAGAAGTAATAGATCACTATGCTAAAAGTAGGTGAATGTGGCCTATTTATGCTTCTGTGATCATGTATATATTTCATGTATAGGTCAGTTTTTCTGCATTGTTTCTTATACAGTCATGATTCCTGATATGTGCAAGCATCCTGAAAAGTGCTATATGGTGAAATCAAAAGTAGGTCACCATAACCTGCTTTTGACACTTCAGTAACTACTCTTTACATCTTTAATGGTGTTAAGGTTTCTTTGGTGTTGTTGTTTGTAAACCCATCAAACTGGATATGATTATACATCTTGAGAAGCACACTAAAAGGTAACTGCGACCTGCATCAGCAGCTTGGTTTGTTATTATCATCTCTGTTAATATTAACAATTCTTTTGTCTGAATCAGTATGTGTGGGCAAACTTTGTTGTCTTCTAATAGTTTAATTTTTGGGGGTGGGTGGGTGAATGGTTGAAAATCATCCAAAAGAACATTTCTGACATCTGTCCGATGATTTTTATAAAAATGTGACAATAAAGATTGCACAAATGAAAGTATCCTGAGAAGTGGTGGGGAATTTAGTTGTTTGTTCTTTAAAGACCATGTACAACACCTTATTCATGTCTCCACCCTGCCTTTTGTTTGTACAATCACATGAAGAGTAATATTTAATATTAACATTATATCTGATATTATGTATTTCCTTGCTTTGTTTTGTATTGTTAGTTTAATTTTATACTTACTGTGCTGTCTATTTGTTCCTACAGTGCTGTTATAGGAGAAGTGGACGAGGACACAGATTCTTCATTGGATTTCAACACAATCAAAGCAGAGCCACTTAATCCAGTTACTCACTGAGAACCCACTTGTACAATAATTCATATCTTAGCATTCATCATTTTCATTAGGCCTTTATCATATTTATATCATGCAAGAATGATTTAAATACAATATCATTTCTTTTTTTGCATCCTGCATCAGGTCTTGCAAATGTTTACTTGACTTAAAGAAAGAAATGGATGATATATTTCCATCTCAAAGGACATTGGAGTCTGGAGTAATATGCAAATTTTATTTCGGACAGAACACAAATTTTGATTTTCCTATCCCGTCATACAACAGTTTTAAATTTTTTATCAAGATGTACTCAATAAAAAGACATCTGCTTTGTATAAATTAGTACTTATGTTTTACCAGAGGTGATCTTTATCTTAAAAGAGAATCATTAAATATTACTGAATCATGAAATGAGTTCCTCTTTGGCAGTGAGCACATTTTATAATACACATACTGTTGCTATCTTGAACCTTGTACTTTGTCAGCTAGACATTTTATATGGCGTTTAATGAGTAACAAATATTTTCATTTTCTTCATGTATCACATAAACATTTAACAATAGATTCTTTTAAAATCATCAAAGTTGTTTTATTGGTTCACTATTGCAGCGGAAAACATGTTCCATGTTCAGCTCTCCCTCATTATGACATGGTATTTAGTATCCATCACTAACAACCACATTACCCAGCAGTGAAGAAATGCAAACAATCAAAATGTCAATGAAATGTGTTCTTGTTCATGTGAAGGGGCATGGAGGAGAGAAGTGATTTAAAAAGGATACCCATGAATAGCACATGAACAGCATTTACATACACAAAAATAAATTTGCCATGTCTTGGTGAATTTGCACTGAATTGGTAAATAATTAGTATGGATGAGAAATAAAAAAATATATTGCAGCAATGTGTTGTTCTTGAATCCACACTTACCATGTGTTTGTTAGATCCACATGATAAGATAATCATTCCAAACCGTGCACTATGCTTTTACAAATATCTCAGTTGATGATCAGTAATGACCTAGTTCTTACTTGAGTGGAAGCCCTTTTCAGTCAACATTCGCTCATAAAACAGAACTATTTACATTCCTTTGCTATAAAACTGTTGCTTAATGGAGAACGGAAGCAACGATTACATTTGCTTTTCACTAAATCTGGATGTTACTTCCTTATTTCCTCAGTGGAAAATTCCATTAATCCAGAGCTACCATCATATCACAGCGGAAAATTCCATTCCTTCATGGATACCTTTATATTGTAACACCCCGTGTGTTAAATATCGAAAAGACCAGAGTTCAGGACTTAAAAATGATTTTTATAAATAAAAAAAGGTGAGATAGAATGTGCTTTTCAATCTCGCATAGTGACTTTACATAAACACAGTGTCTGTCACAACAATATCAGTCTCTGATAATACAGAGCAGATTTATTTGTCTAAATGCCAAAAGACAACGTTATAATACACCATATTATGGTGAAATTAATTCTATTATTATATTCCTGTGTATATTAACAGCTAAATTTATTATATTGACCGCAACACATTCTGACATAATAGCGTGATCTCAATAAAAAAAATATAATTTTAGTACTAGTGTACTTGAGCAGTGTGGTGGGAGATAGTGGCTTTATACAGAATTATACAATAATTATAAAGCGTTTAAATTCAATAGCAATCATGTAATAAATCTATTTAAAATTTCTCATAACAATATGATTCAGTTTTGGGATTTTAAAGTGCCAGAGTTAATATCGTTATGTAATAAAATATAAATTAAGGTTTTCGAGTAGAGTTTAGAATATGTGGCTGAAATACTTTTCTACTTAGATGTTCATACTTTGCTGCTGTGACAGCTATCTGCCAGTGCACTGTCGTGCACTCATGTTTATAGACTCCTATTCATGTCACATGACCTTAGTTAGCCAATCATTGTTTGTCCTTAAGGCTAGCCATGGCGGTAACCAAGTCAACTGTTCAAAACTGCATGGAAAAATCCCTCTGAACACAAAATTTAGATGGAATTAAGTTGTCCTCTCAATGTCCATGGTGTGCATTTTTACTTTTAACCTTATTTGTATATTCATACCTGCAGTTACGTAGAACTGAACGAAATGGACAAGTGAATTTCGATGCGAATCGAGCAAGAGTGCAATGTACTGGTGATGCAATGAGTCATAATACGGTTAGAAATAGTCCCTACATAGTGCATACTATTTTGCACATTAAAGCAAAAAAACAAGTTCTACATAACCAAGAACTTACAATAATAAACAGTAACAGTAGTTCTAACTTATTGTTCAACAAAAGTCTGACGAGAAATGTGATTCTTCGGCCAGGCACATTGATTCCATCACTATCCTGCATCTCCGCTGTTCCAGTAACAAAACTCACCGGATGGTTGAAGTCACTAATTTATGGACTAACATCATGTTTGTGGCACAACACACGCATGGTCCAACATGGAAATGAATAGGGCACAATAACTGCTAACATGCGAACTTCTTTCCACTTAATGTTGATGTCCCAGGGCTTGTGGCACTGTTTTTGTCTTTTAGATGAATTCCTTGATGAATTCATTAATACTCGTGATGAGAGCATGACATTACGAGGACCAGAGCAAGGTTTTATATTTAGTATAAAACACAGAGTACACATTTATAAGAGATGCAGACGGCATCTAAACAATGGTGGGTGGGTGGCATATGTTCAGGAATGGAAGAAGTAAGTCACACATGGCAGATGTTTTCAGTGACAGATAAAAATCCAATGATCAAATATGCCAAAGTCTCATAGGTCAAACATCATCTCACATCTCAATGTTTATCATCAAATAATCTTCATACTTTAATTGGATAATGTTATGCATGCAAAACTCCATTCACAATACCATTAAGGTATTACAACATAATGAACTACATCATGTTTTTCGGACATTTCACGTTTTTACATTATCATTATTATTGGAAAAGGAATGTAGTTCATAATAGTGCCTATTATTTTGGTTTGTTGAGTTAGGTATTAACAATATCACAGTAGAAAATTCATTTGTTCAAAGCTACCTTTATATCAGAGATGCTGATCAAAGGCAATATCAAAGGCAACATCACCTGCTGTTTTTCTTTTCTTTACAGTGGCATCATTGGTATTTTATTAAGTAGAGTCTATATAGATGGTATTAATAGCACCATGGCAGACTTGACAGGCCTACAACCTTTGCTATTCCAGTCACATGTAGCTAGAGGTTAGCATGTAGAATTCTTGTCAGAGATCAAAGGGCTGATGTGCTTTATTTCCAGGGTACATTATGCAAATGAGTACATAAAAAATGGTGCTGATGACCTTGTTTGGTAACTTGCATAGTAGCTGTATTGGAACTTTGATTGCTAGTTGGGTTGCTTATGTAACTGGTATTTGTCTATTGCCACATGGGCTGCTTCAAATCACACAGCAAATTGGAATACAGTTTTAGCTTTTCTCAGTTACTGGAAGGTAGGTCATAAAACATTTCTTTCCATGCAATACATGTAAAGAAAACATTGATATACATGTAGCTTGCACTACAACAGATCCCTCTCTTTCTCTATGCCTCCCCCCCCCTCCACCACCATGAACACTAGCCTTACAGGGATATTTTTATAAATATCAAAATCATAAATTTACACGTCTTGTATATACAAGTATTTCCATTTTGCAAAACGTTTAAAATAATAAAAGTCAACAACAAAGTAGACACAAGTTCATTTTAAATTTTCACTTTGTATTCTAAGGAAATAAATTATTTGTTAAATTTTATGAAACTTGCTGGTTTTGCTTTCTCTGTTACTTTGTTTAAGACCATAGAGTTGTAACACTTAAAAGTTGTAAATGCTAGTTGCATGAATATTTTAAATTGACTAATTTGTTATTCCTTAACAGCTTTCTATGAGTTGACTTATAATTTGTAAAATTGGATTTCAAGTAAAAAGTCCTGTTTTTTACTTGGGAACTTTTATGATATCCAGGTCATATTCTTCCACCACTGCATTGCATAAAACTCGTGAAGAATAAAACAAAGACAACAAAGTCATCTTTAAAGCATGTATCTAAGAAACCACGGAGATCGTCATTAGTTTGAAACGTGCAGTACAAGACAAGTGTTACATGACAAAAACATGGTCATCTGACTATACTCTTGGGTCAGTACCTATACAGACAAAAAAAATTATCTTCAGATGCTCATGTAAAATGTATATAATCTGACACATCACACATAAGAAAATTTAAACAATATCAGTATTCTAGAATCATTCTTAATAAAGCATGTTCTGCATCCAAAGCAAATAGAAAACAAACCTTGTATAACTGCCATCTGATTTTGTCTCCTTTTCTAACGAAATGAGATCATTTAATATCTTGCTAGTCTAAGTGCATTAACCTTTCAAACATCGCATACATATGCAGGTCAATAATCTAAGGGCATTAGCCTTTCAAACATCGCATACATATGCAGGTCAATAATCTAAGGGCATTAGCCTTTCAAACGTCGTATACATATGCAGGTCAATAATCTATGGGCATTAGCCTTTCAAACGTCGTATACATATGCAGGTCAATAATCTATGGGCATTAGCCTTTCAAACGTCGTATACATATGCAGGTCAATAATCTAAGGACATTAGCCTTTCAAATGTCGTATACATATGCAGGTCAATAATCTATGGGCATTAGCCTTTCAAATGTTGTATACATATGCAGGTCAATAATCTATGGGCATTAGCCTTTCAAATGTCGTATACATATGCAGGTCAATAATCTAAGGGCATTAGCCTTTCAAATGTAGTATACATATGCAGGTCAATAATCTAAGGGCATTAGCCTTTCAAATGTAGTATACATATGCAGGTCAATAATCTAAGGGCATTAGCCTTTCAAATGTAGTATACATATGCAGGTCAATAATCTAAGGGCATTAGCCTTTCAAACGTCGTATACATATGCAGGTCAATAATCTAAGGGCATTAGCCTTTCAAACGTCGTATACATATGCAGGTCAATAATCTAAGGGCATTAACCATTCAAATGTAGTATACATATGCAGGTCAATAATCTATGGGCATTAGCCTTTCAAACGTCGTATACATATGCAGGTCAATAATCTAAGGGCATTAGCCTTTCAAACGTCGTATACATATGCAGGTCAATAATCTAAGGGCATTAGCCTTTCAAACGTCGTATACATATGCAGGTCAATAATCTAAGGGCATTAGTCTTTCAAACGTCGTATACATATGCAGGTCAATAATCTATGGGCATTAGCCTTTCAAACGTTGTATACATATGCAGGTCAATAATCTAAGGACATTAGCCTTTCAAATGTCGTATACATATGCAGGTCAATAATCTATGGGCATTAGCCTTTCAAATGTCGTATACATATGCAGGTCAATAATCTAAGGGCATTAGCCTTTCAAATGTCGTATACATATGCAGGTCAATAATCTAAGGGCATTAGCCTTTCAAATGTCATATACATATGCAGGTCAATAATCTAAGGGCATTAGCCTTTCATATGTTGCATACACATGTGTCAGATTTTGTTGCGTGCACGACACTCCATTCTAAGGAAAATTTAAAACTCTTGAAAAAACCTTGTAACACTGGTTTCATGCATGTTAGTTTTGATAGTAATATTGCAATAGTTAACTGAATTTCCGTCCAAGATTGAAATTGCTTTAGTTGTATGTTATTAATCTACTCCATATGGTTATAAAAGTATTGTGAAGATATTAGTATATGGTTTTGATTTAATTATTTGTATTTCCTTCATCCCTACACAGTGTACATACTTCAAACATATAATTATACTGGCATCTTACCAGTTTTCTCAGCAGTCAGTTCTCATTATATAGCTCAGAAAGCATCTATTTTGAAATTTAAATCAATTCTACATTTCCTTAGCCTTTAGTGTCTTTTGAAGTTAGTTTGAAGCGAAACAACATCATTCATCATTTTGTCAAGATTGGAGTTACATGTATTCCTCATTGTTTACATTACTTTGCAGGGCATGGGTGGGATACATTGAGAAGGGTTGGCGCTAATATGGTGTGTTCACAATAGAAAACCAATTCTGGAAAATAATAATGGACAGTTATTTCATTATATGAAAATGTCAGGAGCAACTAATATACATTGAAGGATTAAATTAATGATACATTACATGTAGTAGATACATTTATTCCATGGATAACAGCAATTTAAAATCATTTTGAGACCCACCAGTTTTGGGAAATTTAGATGAACATTTCATGCAGGTTTCGATACCACTTCTAGATCAACAGTGCATCTTGACATCATATTGCTATCTAGTTAATAAGGTATAAAACTGTAAATGGAAATAAACTTAAAAATTTACTTAAATGTAAATATTCCATCATTGCAAGATAGATTACTGTATGTGAGGACTAACAATCCATTTAAGCAAATTTATTTTAATGACCTAAATGGTAGGATATTCATTATAGTATAATTTAGGTGATTATTTGTTTTAGAAAAAGAGGTGACTAAATTGAATCTTTAAGTAATGGAAATAATCTCAAAGATGAATTTGACAGAAATGGAATAATGTTTACATAATTTATGAGAACTGTTTGGATGCCATGAGTGCAAATATAATTATACCCTTCACACATTGATCCATCTTTTAAATGTAAGAGTTAAGATTAAGAAATTATAAGGAAAACCAAAATGTGAAGATTCAAATCTGTCAAGCCATAATGATACAGATATATCTTTTGCAGCTCGGCACATCTTATGGTGCTTATAAGAACATAAAATATACTTCACAGATGTTTATTAAATATTATGTATTGCCAGATTCAATTTCAGCCATCTGCATTTTTAAATTTATGTATCCTTAGGTATAAAAAGACTCAAATTTAAATAAAAATACCTTAGCAACATCAAATCTTTCAATTTGATGTGTCTGTATATTCAAGTAAGGATAAAGCTTTGTACAGTTCATCATTCCACGAGTGTGTGTAGCATACTGTATTCAAGATATCATCTTCAAGATCAAGGTAACAGCTTCAAGTTTTAAGGTTACAGTTGTTCATCATCACTAGAGTGTGTGTAGCAGACTATATTTAAGGCCTTGTCTTCAAGATCAAGGCAACAGCTCTAAGTTTTATGGTTTCTGTCACACTTTCTCATCTCCACCACTTCAGAATTATGCATGCTTATCTATGAAGCTTAGTGCACTTGATCATCGTCACTTGGGAGTGTGTTGCATGCCAAACATGGGATCCTGTCTTCATGAACAAAGTCACAACTTTAGAGTTAAGGTTCCCATCTCACTTTAACTTTAAATCCAAATGAAATTCAGTGATTAAACTGGGCATATCTTTGTGTCACCACTGTAACAATTGTTTTCCACTGATGGGATCCTACTTTGAAGACCATCACTTTTGGACACTGATACCTTTTGGTGTCCTAAATAAACACATTAAGCTTAAGACATTCATTCTTTGAACTTGTGTGTATTGTTGAAGTCAACCTATCTTTATTTTTAAAATATCTTTTACACTTATTTTTTCTCTTAATGCCAATGTGCATTAAAACCATGTCATCATTATCATCATGCTTGAGACAGAACAGTTGTACATGTAATCCACAAGCTTGCACTTTTTGATTATTCAAAACCACAACACTAATTTGCCGATGATGATTCTAATTCTTCACGAAAGTCTTTATCACCCTCACTGTCTTGATGTATATTCTTCATTATTCAAAGCTCTTAATGTAATATTTGGTGGTTCCTCATGATTAATATGAAAACTATCTCTTCAAAACTATAATGTCACATGTTATATCACTTACTGATTTTAACAGAGGATATATTTTTTGTCAGGGAGTAAGTAGAGA
Organism: Megalonaias nervosa; assembly: GCA_016617855.1. NCBI lineage: Eukaryota > Metazoa > Mollusca > Bivalvia > Unionida > Unionidae > Megalonaias > Megalonaias nervosa. The sequence goes on from JAECUM010001737.1 coordinate 126,554, forward strand.
ATATTTGCTTGAAATGAGTGAATAACATATAAGTCCTGGAGTGGGTGAAAAACTCGGTATTTTCATGAGTTGCAAAGCCACAAGAGACAATACATGTCAAGCATTTTGCTCACAAGATGAAATATTTCTGTTATTCACTTGGAGCAAACAAATTTTCTTTTTATTTGATGGTCAAACATATTGGCTAGCAATATGTATAAAACGCTAAAGTTATGTGGCATATTTCTTACTGTATCTTGCACTAAAATGTCAGATATATTCTGTTGTGTATATTTGCAAAGAAAATATTGGTAAAAACATAATATGCCTTCCAAATTGAATATAAAACGGCACCTGAAAAAAAAAACCAGAGAAAAAAAAATAATATGCACATTGTGGGATCTGAACATAGTTCATCTGCATGTGAGGCAGCAATACTTGCCACTAGACCAAACTCGGATTTCTTACACATAATGTTATTGACGTCTATTGATGAGTCAGTGATAAATTATTTCTGGCATTCCACTCCAGTGAATTATCAAAATTATTTCTCTTGGAAAATCCACAAATTTACAGCCTAGCATAAAATAAAAATGTGTTTCTCTGTCCGTCAAGGGTAAAATGTGTTCTGTTTATACATTTACATTGCTCAAGAAACAAATGCAGTACTTAACACATGGATGTGTCTGTTAAACGTCTTTCTAACTCGTAATAGTAAATGAATTATGAATACTGGAAAATAGAAAAATTAATATAGTACAAATTCTTTGAAGAAAATGTATGATGCAATAAAAACACACACCATCTGCACTAGCCATGGTTCTGATTTTAAAACCTATCTACAACATATTGAATCCGTTGCTAACCATGATGGCCACACAGCTATATCTCTTATTTTATTACTGATTTTAATATTGACTCTGCTTGGCATGTATCTTTGTCTGTTTCCTTTCAACTCACTGCCAAATCAAAGAGATTAGTATTAGAAATAGAGAAACAATTTTTAGTTTGTTTCATTATAATGACTGGTCTAGGGACTCTGTGGTATTTTCTGGCTTCCAAACGTGTGAATGGTTAAGATATGTTGCTATATCCCAAAATGAGGTTGTAATACACAAAATAAAAGTCCTGTCATTCAATTAAATTAACTTGAACTATGACACATTTTCTCTCTGTATCTGGCTTTTTTGTTTGGTTTTGGTTGGTTAACACTGGCAGAACATTCCTTTTAGTTTTGTGCTATCATTCATTCTTTATTATTTTGAATATATCCCGCAATTTCCTGTTAGTATTTTGTATTTTGACATGTTCCTGGAATGTCTATATAAAATGACTCTGTGACATAAACACCTTTACAAATGTGTAATCATATTTTTCCACCATTTGTAGAAATACATTTTCAATCTTCTAAAACAAAACTGCTACCTAATTGAGGAATCTGTACACATTTGTTATCTGGTATTCTTTCATTCCATATTGTTTGGTGATTTTTCAGACCAAAATTGTAGCATTCTGTCATCTTTACTTCAGTACTAATATTTAATTACCACAATATAAGAGGTGACACTTGAGTTGTGATGAAACTGAGAACTGGAATTTGAATTTCTGGAACTTTTGCCAAAGTAAAAACTCACATCATAAAGATGATACTACTTTAATATTAATATGGACCTCATGTCTCAAATTTTTTAACTGCTTAATATTCATAGAAGTGGGTGAAAAGAAGATGTTTTTGTCAGATCCTTTGACGAATTATCAACATGAAAGAAACACTAGGATCATGCATTAGTAATTTTGGTATGTCATTGCAACTTTTTAGGATCCCCTCCTAAAATATACCAAAAATAACAACTGAAAGTGAGGATAACTTTTTACCACTGTATATTAATGAATATTCAGAGCTTTAACCCACCTTGGATTACTAAAGCTAGTCTAAAGATATATTTTTCCAACATATTATTGGACAGTTATGTGTGGTGTGTGGCCAAGCAATGTCTACTTCTATCAGCAGGAAGTTTATTGAATGTATCTTGAAGGCTACAGCCATAGGATTGCTATTTTAAGCGAGGCATTCAGTTACTTGACCATTACACACACATACACCAATTTTGCAGCTGTTTGATGCCACTAGTTTATATCTGCACAACTACCTTACTATTCTTTGAACTTGTCTACCTTGCCAAATGTACGGTACAAATTACTACAAAAAGCCTTCTGCTAATGACTTTACTGAAAACTGTCCTAGGTTTTGTCTGTAATAGTTCCTGTGTTGCATATGCATAGTCCAACAAAACTGTGCCTGTTAAAGTTCTTAAACCTCAAAACAGATGGGAATCAATATTTTTACCGAAATTTTAATTGTCTAAATTTTTATTGTGGTATATCAATATGAAATTCATGACCATTTAAACCCTAAGCAACTAACAGTAATCAAATTTTTGGGGGGATTAAAATCCTTTTAATTTCTGTTCGAAATATTTGACTGCTAAAATGAACACATAACACCATAGCGCTTTGTTTTTCCTTTTTGTTGCATCTTCCATCACACTATATAATTCTTTCACATTTTGAAAAGAAAGTCTTAATAAACATAATACCAATTTTTATAATTTACAAGTTGAAGAGGTTAACTTCTGTTACTCTATTTCTAAAGACCTGAATAGATAGAATTTTATTGGTCATTTAATATACAAGTTATTTTTTTCACAATAAAACAAATATCACTTTCTCACACAAAACTGAGCGATTAGCAAAGTTTTGGGTACATGCATCATTCAAAATGAACTGTATTCACGAAACTTTATTGTAGCATAGATTGGTTTCATAAAATGGTCCATGTTAGATTTCTCAATTATTTTTATATTAGCTTGCACAAGTTTTTAGTAATTTTGGGTCTGAATGAGTCCGTGTAATGGGTGTCTGAGTTGTGTTTCACAGCACATGGAATGAAATGTCTGTACACATCTTAGAAATGTGTACAGATAAACCATATTGATGTGAAACAAGAGGAAAAAAAAACAACCCATACACATGTGAAATAGACTCTCATCAATGGGTGGTGATTGGTTTCATTATATAAAAAGATATTTTGGTATCAGCACATTTAAGAACCCTTCAAATGACCTCTGGAAATATGGGAAACAAAAACCATGAGCCAGACTCAAGCCCATTGCTTGACATTTGTTTTTATTTGCTTTGTCTTCAGATACATTTATACTAGCTAATTTTTGACCCCTGGCATGTAACAATATAAACATTATTATAGCCAGTAAGAGAACAAAAAGTCCCCAAAAACTCTAAAGCAATTGTATCTTCAATAAAGCAATTATACCATGTGAAATTCAGCTTTCATTACAACATGACCACGTGGATAAAATGAACAGGTTTCCATGGTCGCTTCATATTTTGATGACATTATCAATGAGAACAATAATAATAATAATAATAATAACGCTTATGAATAGAAGCTAATCAGAAGATTATCTTTCATTTTTGTAATAAAATAAGAAACAGTATTTTAATCAGCTCCAGCCATGGTGGCACAGTTTAGTGCAGTTTCCTACTTCTAAATTACTGAAGAAATTAAATGTGGTAGATTTTTGTTGTACAGGGTGGATCAATCATTGCATTATAGGTAGTTGAAAGTCAACATGAGGAAAGTGGGCAGATCTGATAATTCTTCCTCTATTGGTATAAAACGATGGTACTCTACATATTCGGCTACTTACTGGCAACCCTTTACTCATTTGTTATAATCTTTATTAAAAAAGTTCACAACTTTTTCTTTATCTAGCTTTATTAAGTAAATCAAAATCTGTTATCCTATCTTCTTTGATTTAAAACAATTGCTACCATCCCAGCATAAAGTTACAAAAAAAATGTATGTGGTTGCTTTTAAGTTTTGTTACCAGATAAAACACATTAATTAATTTGAGATATGACAAACTGAAAATGGTTCATAACTGGTTGAAGAAATTTTGCAGTTGAAAATACTACATGTAATTCACTTTCTTGAGACTGCAGAACTCAATACTTGATAAATTTTATTTTTCACATTTTTCTTCAACAGTACATGTATTAACACGAACCAACTAATATCCAACTATGAGTAATTGAACGAGAAGATTTCCTGATGAAATTAATAACATAATGGTAAAGAGATTGGAAAGAATTTCAGAAATAAGGATGACAAAAATGCAAGATTGATAAAAATTGTATAATATGAAAAGTTACTAAAAGAGTTAACATTTAAAGATTTAAACAATACTGTAATTAATGCATTTATTGCCTCGGTCAGCAAAAGATTGAAATAATACTGTAATTAATGCATTTAATGCCTTAGTCAGCAAAAGATTGAAATAATACTGTAATTAATGCATTTATTGCCTCGGTCAGCAAAAAGGTTGAAATAATACTGTAATTAATGCATTTAATGCCTTGGTCAACAAAAGATTGAAATGATACTGTAATTAATGCATTTATTGCCTCATTCAGTAAAAGATTGAAATAGTACTATAATTAATGCATTTATTGCCTCGGTCAGTAAACAATTAAACAGGCAACTACACTTCTTAATTACTTTTTTAAGATGCCAAAGATAGCACTTATAATTTTGCCTAGAAAGTGCTTGACATGCTATTATGTGTATAGCAATTATTATACGAATGTTACATCAAAATAATATTATTATTAAAACAAATATAAAAAAATTGTATTTGACCTTGAGAACAAATATATATCACCAAACACCAATATTTCATTCTGCATGCTTTCATAATAAACTTCTGGCAAACAAGTGCATTATAAGTCCATCCCTACAAATTTTGTGCACATGATATTTTTTTAACATTTCACAATTGCTTTTCCAACGTTTGTTCCCTTAAACAGCCCAATGAAGGCATCCACCATATTGTCAAAACCATCTGTTATCGTTTCCTGATATTTCACTTTCCTCTGAAATAAATAAAAAACAATATAAAATAAAATAAAACTGAAAGCTTAATATTTGAATATAATTATCTGGATCACAAATAGTCATAAATTAGATCTAGTGTCTGCTTTCAAGACTCTATGATTGTATAACTGCTATGTATTGTATGATGAATGAAAATCATCTTTTCTGTTCCATGTTAAAATTTCTTTTAAATTACAAGCAAGGTGGGTATTAAAATCCATATAAAATGATATTATCACTTCAAGATTATTTTTTCTTGCTAAAAAAATAATAACTAAGTTGACATCAACTGATCTGTAACAGATTACCATGTTTTACATACTAAAATATATGTACAAGTCATTGTTTCTTAATGTGGATTATCAAGCTGATAAACACTATTCAGACAAAAATATATGTTAATTTCCTATATATCAATGCTGGAAAATGTCTGTTGATGATAATATTTTTATTATTATTAATACTAATAATAAAGAAAAATTAGTAGCTGCAGTAACAGCTGTAGAAAAATAAGGAGATGATGAGGATGGCAACAATAATGATGATGAAATACCATCAAGTTTACCAAATAGCCACTAAAGAAAACTGGTTGCAAACACACCTCATTTTCACAGTCATTTCCCATGACCAATCAGAATGTTTTATGAAACAAACATAAACAGGATGTTAAAGAAAATTATTCAGTAAGATATACTTTGCTCCAACAGAACAAACTGGATAAAATCATTCTGGTCCATTATCAATAAAGTTTTCCATGAATCGAAATCACTCTCCCCCATATTAAATATATCAATATACATTACACTGACCTTTAAGTTCATGGGTGTTGGTCAACTTCTGGTCTATTTTCTTATTTCTACTTTGGAATCAGAGATACGGAATGCCAAATATCTTAGACACAGACACAGAAACAAATTTGATTAAGGGTAAGAACTGCATTACATAATAAAAAACATTATGTCACTGGAGCTGTTTTAGTGACTGTAAACAATAATATAACAATTTACTTGAAAAATCTGATATACATATATTTTAACATTTTTTTTCTTCTAGTTATGAAATTATGTTTCTGTGCTAAAACCACCCCCAACCCCATTTATAATTTATATTTTAATAATCATTTTACATGAATAGACACTACTCTCTACTATTGACAGGCATTGTTAAAATATACATGCATAATGGCTGGCCAATACACACTTCAGAGACCCCCACCCCATTTGTAATTTCTGCTTAAAAATTCAATACAGAGAATGCAGTTTACATGAATAGAATATACTCTTCACTTGCATGCAGTGTTAAAATATACTGGTTAAAATAATGGCTGCCCAATACATACTTAAGACGCCATTACACGTGCATACCAATTTTAAATATACAAGGACAGGACAATGCAAAACATATAGAAAGCACACATATATGATTTTAAATACTGCATACAAGTACAAGACTATGCTAAACACACAGAAAGTTCACATATCCAATTTTAAATACTGTATACAAATACAAGAATATGCAAGACATACAGAAAGCACACATACAAGAACACAACTATGCTACATATACAAGACAATACTAAACATATAGACTGCACACATACATGATTTAAATAAACAAGACAATGCTAAACATACAGACAGCACACATGTATGATAAGTGTTAATGCATCAGAAGCAAACAACTAAGTTCATGCTTCTGAAAAAACAATGATCTCACTCATAACAAATCAAAGGAGTGCTGGAATACAGCAAGTGAAGTTAAAAATATATAGAAAAGTTATGTAATATCTGGCTAACTTGAACCAACCGAGTTTCTCTGGCAGGTATTCCTACATTAACGAACCTAATTTATCTGGCAGGTATCCCTATATTAACTAACCTAATTTATCTGGTAGGTATCCCTATATTAACCAACCTAGTTATCTGGCAGGTATCTCTATATTAACTAACCTAGTTTATCTGGCAGGTATTCCTATATTAACTAAATCTATTTAGCATTATTCTGGGGTAAGGATACATTACGTGAATTTTTGTGACATTTGTAGCAGGTATCTATGAACTACATAAGATAAATAAGGCTTTAAGCTCAGTAATTAAAATGCAAGCAAAAGTTCACTGAAATTATATATATATATATATATATATATATATATATATATATATATAAATTACCTGGTACTCACTTGTCTTATCTACAGGTAACTATATATTACCTGAATTTATTTTTATTTTGTGCAGATGAGATATAAGAGTTACCTTAGATAATTATGTTTTAGAGTAGGTAATGCTAATCAAAATGCAAGCAAAATTCACATGAAGTCAGGTAATATATAGATGCCTCTGATAAACTGAATGTATCTGGCAGCTATACTACTTATATTACCTGGGCCTAATAAGAATTATCTTCAGATTGTTAGAACTGGCAAAAAATGCACACTTATACATGTCAATGATACAGATTTACATATATGTTATTCTCCTGGTGGTAGGACAAAAATACCATTTTAAAGGCTATCAAATGCACATGGCATTTGATAGTTGAAATCTAACACTTAAAAAAAAAAAAAATTTATGACGAGGAAACCGAAACTTTTACACATTTTATCCAACATTACAGAAACAGTGGGAACCAGTCAACTGGGGAACAAAAATGTAATAACAGTGCAATGATGTGTGACAGTGTAACTGGATTAGAAACCTAACATGTAATCTTTTAATTGATTATATTATTGCTGCAATCAGAATGTTTGATGAGGAGTCATAAGTAATAAAGGCATTCATGTTAGTCCATGATGGCTCTTGAGTATTTGTTTAAAAATCTGCAGACCTTTACCTTCAATAGTGGTGAGATAAACAGGAAACAAACCAAAAAAAGTATTTTGTCAGAACCATTTTTCTGAAGTTTTAATCATTCAAGGTCAATTAAATAGATCTTAAAAAAACTAAAGAGGACCTGGACTTTAGTTTGAGAGTTGATGGCACATAAACACAGTGAAGGTTATATCTAGATGAGCTAATAGTGTGAAGTGCCTTGCCCAGGGACACACCATGGTAGCCTGATCAGTTGGTGGGAATAAAAACCATTTTGGTCATGCATCCTATTCCTTAACTACTGAACAACTGCAGTTGTCAAAATTAATAAATGAGAAATCATTATTGAAATGTGTAAGTGTAAACAATGATTACAAGCTCAATTTTTCTTTCACAAGTCTAAAGCAGATATAATAAACATTATCATGCAGACAATAATTTTGGACTTATGTAATCTTGGGCCCATTTATAATAGAAAATTAGTTTGCAATCTATTATTACATTTACATGTAAAATTTTAATCATTTTAAAATCTATAATTTAAAACTTTACATGGTACAATATATACAGTTAAGTGTTGACATACTGTGAAACCATCAACATACCCAATTATCTACCTATCCATCTATTGTGAATAATAATAATAATAATAATTAATAATGACTTTATTTAAAGAGGGTGACACAATTAGTTGCATGGAACAAATCTTCCTTGTGGCCCTCTGTTACATGTATGTGCTTATTTACATTCAACAAAAGATATAAAACAATAAAAAAAGATTTCTTTTCTATTGTAGCAAAGCAGAGGGAATAAATTGATAAAAAAGATAGACGTTTTGCATTAATATTTTGGAATCACTGCTCTTAAAATCTGCACCAGAATCTGTTGTCATCTTCCATACCTAGAAGCCAGATTTTACTTGGTGAAAGCCACTGTTTTTGAGTGACATTGGATTTGACTGCCAGAAATTGAGAATCCATGCATCAATAATTAGCTTTATTAACCATTACAGGTGACTCTTCAAAAGAAATGCATGCATCATGAAGTCTACACTTAATTCCTATATTCATTTACATGTACAATAAACAGTTAATCTGCCAAGGGTAACATATCATAATATAATATACAATGTAGAGTCATTAATATGGAAAGTTGCATTGGTCAAAAAGGGCTAGGTAGTATATAGGACTACATAGATTAATCAATGCTATCATCCCCATATTTGTATTAAAAAAATCATCTTATTAAAAGTAGGTTATGGTAACCTTTAGTCAAAAGAATGTAATAATAACTGTGATTCAATTATCAAGATTCATGACAGAAACATAAACAGCAGCCGAAAAATGAAATTTTAACCCCAAATTTGATGTCACTGATCATCAAATAGCGGTAAAAAAGAGACCTATTTTGGCAAAAAATGTAGAACTTACTAATATGCAACCAGTCTCCAGTTTTCATAACTCTAGGTAGTACAGTATCATGCTACACATGATGTCATAGCTAAATGCAAACTTAATGAAAGCCAGTAAAAGAGGATATATGGGTCACAGTGTCCCTTTTTTGCTTTAAAAGTGTGTTAATAACAGGGATGCACATCATCATCAATTCTGTGATTCAAGCATGAACCATGCCTGAGATATGAACATCAAACACAAAGTGTAACCTAAGTTAGTGAAGCATAAAGTATGATCAGAACTACCTACTACTACTGAAATGAAGGAGTAGTGCTCATCAAGATGCACTCAAGATTCTATACAAGCCAGTATGTAATGAACTTTCCAAAAGCCTATGCAGTCGTGAGATAAATGCAACAACTGAACCCAATTAAATATTAAATAAGTCATGGTGACCTTTTTAGTATTGTTGTATTATTAAAAAAGATGTATACAATCACCTAGTTAAATGATTAAAGGAGGAAAAAAAAGTTCAAAAACTGAACCAATGAAATGTGAAATATGGGTCACAGTGACCAACTCTTAAGATGAGGGTAAAGAAACCATTAAGATGCATCCTCACATCAAGTTTCATTGTTCCAAGTATAGCAGTATTATACAGGTGATAAAACACCAATGTGGTCATGAGCTAACACTTAACAAAAGCCAATATAATGTTACATGCAGGTCACAATGAGATTCTTTTATTGTAAAGGTGTGCTAATAACAGGGATGTATACAACCACTTAGTTTGATTATTATGGCATGAACAGTCCTTGAGACTGAATCCTGAGTGAGAAGCATGAAATATTGGTCACAGCAACATACTTTTGTCAGCAGGATGTAGTACTCATGAAGATATATCCCCTCATTCCCACACCAAAATTTCTTACCTTGGTATATGAGTATGTATGTCAAAGTCAATGAAGCATGAAATATAGGTCACAGTGACATACATCTATCAGAGTATAGTATTCATCAAGATGTATCCTCTCAACAGCTTTCATGAATGTGTGTGTGTGTGTATATATATATATATATATATATATATATATATATATATATATATGAATGCAAAATGAGGTGATTTTGTATTGCATTCCCTAAATTTGTTGCCATTATAGTGGTCAATGTTGGTCCAGTATGGATCAAATTTGGAATTTAGGTTTATATCAACAAGATCATGGTTGTGTTCAAAACTGAGTGAGATCCACTCATATTAAAAGGAAATCTTGCATTTAATTAGTTGAGCTTGTTACCACTATGGAAGCTGTTTTCTGATCCAGGTTGGATCGAACTTGGAATGTAGGTTTACATCAACAAAATATTTTGATAATAATCTGGATCCAAGCAAATTAATAATGTGACTTTGCATCTGACTGACTGAACATGCTGACACTCTAGAGACTGTATTTTTGATTTGATTGTGCTGAAACGTCTTAAGCAGCCTAAAATCCAAATCTTGGACAGGTACAATTATGAACAAGAACCATTTTTGTCAATGAGGTTATTTTGTGCCTGACTGGCTGAGTTTGTGAACGCTCTTGTGACTGCACCTCTGATCCAAATTTGATCAAGCTTTGTAAAATGAAATGTGGAAATTTATTATGAGCAAGACCCATGCATAGTAATGAGGAATTTATTACATCTGACTATTTAAAGACTTTCCTATATAGGATTTTCATTAAATTTGGAAATACTCCTATATCATCAAGATGTTGGATTAAATTGAGTATGATCAATGAAGTAATCTTGTTTCTGATTGGAGAATGAATTTCAATCAGATTTTGTTCTGCCTTTGCAAATAAACTTGTATCATGAATGCCTATGAAAGGTTCTGCAATACGTGATATATATGCATATCATCAATGTGAGTTGTATTAGATTGGCTTATCTTTCCACTTTACAGACTATATTTCTTGTCCAACTAAAAAAAAATATTGGTAATCAGGCTTATATCATCAAGATCATCTAATTATGAACAAGATATTGAATATACCTTTATCACTGGCAAGAATTTTAAATCAGAATAATGTAGAATAGGTAAAATCAACATGATACAGTTTTACACAGGGATTTGTTGATAAAATATTACGTAAGCTGTTTAATGAAATAGTCAGCTGTTAAGTTATGCAAGCAAAGTGAAAAATAATTAGGTCAAATTGGGCCTCTTGTTATAATTCATATTCAGATGATTTTAAATAATGTAACTTTGAAAATCTTATTTAAACTTAAAATTTCTCTTTTACAAGTGTTCTTGTTTTGTAACTGCACTGTCTGCTTGTCTTTTTAAATCTGCACGCTGTATTTACTTGCTCAAATACACCTTCTGTAGTTGCAATGTTTGCCTGTTGTAAAATAATTCATGTTTAGTCTATTACAAAGGAATTATCACTTCAGAATGAGTTTCAGCTGTAAGACTAACTCTGGCTCATTTAGATAATCATAGTTACATTGTCTGGATAGGGATAAATGAGACAGCTATACATTATCTGAATATACAGTGAATGTTTCTTATGTTATAATTAGCTTTATGTACAGAAACCTAATTTATCTAAGTCCTAACAACAATCTGCAACAAGATATGGCAGACAGGAGAATGGCCCATCACATGGACTCAATCCTTGGTCATCGTGCTCCCCAAGAAAGGAAATCTACAGCTATGCCAAAACTACAGAACCATCAGTTTGACCAGTCACTAGCGCAAAGTCATGCTGAAGATAATTCTCAACAGACTAAAGCCTCAAGCAGAGAGAATTATTGCTGAACAGCAGGCAGGCTTCTGAGCAGGAAGGAGCACCACAGAACAAATCTTCAATCTCAGACTCCTATGTGAGAAATACCTTCAGCATCAGCAGAATCTATACGATGTCTTTATAGATTTCAAAAAGGCCTTTGATAGGGTATGGCATGCAGCCTTATGGGCAACTATGAGGAAGTACAACATCAGCTCAGACCTGGTGTAGGTTGTTGGGCACCTATGACAAAGCCACCAGTGCTGTTCTCATCAATGGCAGCAGAGGCGATTAGTTTCAAACAACAGTCGGAGTCAGACAGGGATGTATACTGTCACCTACACTCTTCAACATTTTCCTGGAAAGGATCATGGAGGATGCCTTGCATGAACACAAGGGCACTGTCAGCATCGGAGGAAGAACAATCACCAACCTTCGCTTCGCAGATGATATTGATGGTTTAGCAGGAGATGAAAAAGAACTGGCTGACTTGGTTGAGCACCTCAACACAACCTCCACATCATGCGGTATGGAGATTAGTGCTGAAAAAACACCAATGGCATCAGTGCAGAAAAAAGGTCAGTGGACAGAAGCTGGAAAGAGTCACAAGCTTCAAGTACTTGGGATCAATTATCACAGATGAGGACTCCAATCCAGAACTACTTTGCAGGATTGCCCAGACAGCAGCAGCAATAACAAGGTTGAAACCAATATGAAAAGATACCAACATTGCTTTCGGTTCCAAAATAAGGCTGATGTGCTTGATTGTCATATCCGTCTTTCTGTATGCTTGTGAAACATGGACACTCACATCAGATCTACAAAGAAGGATTCAAACCTTTGAAATGAGATGCTACTGCAAGATCTTGGGCATCTCATACATTGACCACGTAACCAACGAAGAAGTCCACAACAGGATCCAATGATCCATCGGATCCTATGAAGACCTCTTGACGACAGTAAAAAGGCGCAAACTGAAGTGGTACAGTCATGTCTCAAGATCATCTGGACTGGCAAAAACAATCTTGCAAGGCACAGTGCAAGGGTGCAGAAGAAGAGGCAGACAGAAAAAGAGGTGGGAAGACAACATTAAGGAGTGGACAGGCATGGGATTTAGAGATTCCCAAAGGGCAGTAGAGAACAGGGAAAGATGGTGAGAATTGGTTGTAAAGTCAACTGTGGTGCCACAACGACCTCTTGGGTTAAGGGATTGATGATGACGATGATGATTTCACAGACGCTACATTACTGTGAAATTCAAAACAAAATCAGGTAATATAATTTTTTTTTGCAGATAATTCAAATTATGCCCAAATAATACATAGATACTGTACCTTGCAGACAAATTAGATTTATATCATGTATCTATATATTACCTGAATGTGTGTGAATTTCACTTGCATTTTAATTAGTGTTACATACCATAAAATATAATTAAAGGTAATTTATTGATAACTGCTGCAAAATTCATGAAAATTCAGGTGATGTATAGTCACTCGCAGATAATGTGCATTTGTGTCATTTCATATATAGATACCCTGCAGATAAACTAGGTTGATATTGTTAATTAGATAAAAAGTAATATATGGCGACCTGCCATAAACTAGATTTATCTATATCTATCTGAGGTAACTTCATATATTACCTGATATTTTTTAAATTTTACTTCCCATACTGGAATTGGGCTGCTGTATCCATCATAATTATGCATAAAATTTGTGGCTCGAAGTAATGACTTTCTGTTTCTTATGTAAAAAATGAAATATCTCTTGGGTATTAGGGTTTTAAATGATTCAAAATGGTCCAAAACCACCTGTCAGAGGAATCCAGATAGGTTTTAGCAATGCATTTCGTACAAAGTAGTGCTTCATTTAGTGACCCTGAATTTGGCAGGCAACCAGATCATTTAATTAGCATTGTAGAGCACTCCTAGTGATCCTAATGGTGACTGATAAGCACATTTATAAACACACACACACACACACATATAAATGCACTAAACTGACAACGAACAGTGCAAAACTAGTATCTAACTAGTGTTACGTGTAGGCTTGTACAATAATAACAAGAGAAAAGAGTGAAGACAACAAGCTTTGTATATTTTAACAAAATAATTTATTTCCCTAGGAAACAATGTAAAAATTGGTAAATAGGACTTAGGTTTGTGAATATAATCCAAAATTTAATCCTAAGAATGAAAAATACAAGTCCTATCACTAAATAGTTCTATTAGAATCCAAGTTCGAATCTCGACGATGTTCCAATATGGAAGGTGATGACGTCAGATATGGTCCTTGTACAAATATCAACAATTCCTCAATTGAATCACAGTTTATGTTTCCGAATAATTCCAGAATAAATTTCCACTAAATTTCTTTCTCCCAGAATTTATAAAACAGTACACTCATTTGGTTTTCTAGAGAATAAATTATTAAATTCCAAAAGCAAATGAACTTCAAAAACAATCTGGTTTCAACAACAAAATAACCTATCCGGCCTTCTAGGTATCAGGAATACAACTGACTGACAAGCGCTCAGAAAGGGTTATATATTCACCCGAATTATCATCCCGTTCTCGCGAGATAGATTACGTGGTCTCATAACACTTGAAATACGCAATAAGAAAAATGCCATTAGTCACGTAGGAAGAACCCCTATCTACTATCACTCTGAAATAAATATAAAAATAAAACCTTGTTTATTTAGACTAGATGAAATGACCTTGGCAATAGCCAATCATTTTCGCATAGCGATTACACTACTGCGGACCAAGGTAAACTAAAAATATTGCTAATGTAATACGTTTTACGTCTTTGATAAACAGAATTACTGAAAATGAATTTTGAATCCCTGCAATAGTCATTACAATAAAATGTAATGAAACAAAAATAAAATAAAAAAGAATTTTAAAACTAACACACAAGCAATTTAATTACATATATGTAAGACTAGCCTTACATAAATGCTTTCATAAATGTACATAAAATAACACGTCATTATGGCTCATCGATTTCTAGGTCAATACAAATATTTCCAGTATCCGCAACAAGTTGATATAAAATAGTTGAAACATAATAAATTTAAAGGTTTAATTCCTGTAGAAACAGCCATGTAAAGTTTTGCAAACACTACTGTTTTTCTGTTTTATTTGTTTGTCTTGTCTATGTTTTTGTATATGCCTTTGAAAAAGACTCATTAAGAGTCGAAAGCACTCAGGCTAGTTAGATACTAGTTTTGCACTGTTCGTTGTCAGTTTATTGCATTTATCTTAATCAATCCCTGACACACATGATCCCTTGCTGGACCCAGTGTACTTGAAAGGACTGTTATTCGCCATATGATTTGTATTCTTTATATATATATATATATATATATCTGTGCTATTACCTCTTTCACCCACTGAATCATCTCGTTAAGGCCAGCTGGCCACTCAGCTTTGAAACTGTAGACATGAAAACCGTGTACCATGAGAGCTTTCTTCAAAATGGTATGGTAAGGCAAGGGGCCTGAATAAAGAAAAGAAAACCATCAAGACTGGTTTAACAATAGTTTACTTTGACATATGAGACTTATCCTAAACTCTTACTAATTGGCTTCAATAAAATTACATAAGTTAAACTCCATTATTAATATTTCATTCAATCACATTTTCTATTTCACAGAATTTACTAATCAGCAACTGAAATTCAATAATCAGATTTCAATACTTATAAAATGCCAGATGAAGTATAATAGGTGAATGCAGAGAGAGAGGAGGGTAGTGGCTATCAGGGCAGACAGTACTGATAGCTCTGAAGAAAACTTCCATTTTGGATTATAAGCATTAATGTTTGATCATGGTGGCAACAACAATCATACACAGGGCCATATAGTTGCTAATTAAAATGCTTCACTGACTGTTTTTCTATAATCATCTTAACAGTTATTGCTGTTGCTAATACACTATCTGCCTCATTCATCGAACACTTGGCACATACAATTCCTGGTAACATGGTTCACTGATATCTGATAATTGTTCTCCAGATTATTATCATTCAATTGGGTGTTTTATTAACTGAAAGAATACAAATCAAAAATGTCACAAGAGATAAATTAGCTTACTGACCATAATATTTTAAGTAGATATACCCACTTATTCAAACATTCCAGTTATGTTAATCAAATGTGCAAATTACTTACCTGCACAAGTTTTGAAGTTTGTTTAGAATCTGCATGTATGTCCAATGGAGAAAAACTTAAATCACAAACTCATGATTAGCAAGCAGGTCACTGTGACCCATATAAGCCGGGTGGATGGACAGTGTATGTGAGTGAGTGTTTGCATGTTTGTGTCTATGTACCTACCTGTAGGTTGATTCTCATCCATTGTGTAGGTAGACATTGAACCACACACTGCAATTCGGCCATTAATGTTCATGAAGGACAAGATATTATTTGTGAATTCTCCACCCACCTGTAGGTAAAATGCCAAAGAAAAGTAGCTATTGGCCATTATGAAAAGTTTCAATGTATCATCCAAGATCAATCACACAGACACACACCTCTCTACTAGCTAACACCCCCAAATGCTTTTGCCAACAGAAACTGCATTAACATTGCATCCATCCATACATGTGAACATAAGCACAGTTACCTACCTATAATTCTGTAATTTATATTACAACATTAAATTTACACTTTGTTTCAAAATACTCTCCTGTTTTTGCTAGCCTTGGCCACCACACTGTTGATAGTAATAGTATAAAATAGGCTCCAAAAGGCAGGGCAAGGATATGCTATATGTATATGAGTAGAATCATTTACAGCTTTTGTGAGCCATAAATTATTCAAGAGTTTCATAAATTTTATATTAAATCATTACCCATTTGAGATTCTGTTTTCACAGTTTTTATTTTAGTGGAAAGAGTTTGGATAGAAAGAAGAACAAATGATTTTCAGCATTCATCAAATTCTGGCTCAGTTGCTGTACCTTTCAGTTCTTGTGCATTTTATTTGCAAATTTTAATTCAAAGAGCAATTACCTTTCCCAATCAATAGAACATTTGACTCTGACATCATTTTTCAACACTCGATCTCCAGTTGAAATTCTATGTGTGAAATTATTTCACTCAGTTCGCTTGCTTTGAGTAATTGATGGGCCATGTACATGGACTTCAATGAGACTGTTTACAATGTTTTCACCCAAAAGTGTGTCAGTTCCACTATGAACATTCAGTGTAATAGGACTATTGAATACAGCAAAAAGGTAGCATCCCAGCTGTCGGATATTTTGTGTAAAGGGATGATTACTGGATGCCGAAATTTTACTAAATCAAGACCATACAAGTGTTGCAGTGCATAACAATGATTCAAGATTTAATATATTTTGACCAGATACCTGCATTATTTGATTTTGAAGAATGCTGTGATTTGATAACTTCAGTGGGAGGCTAGCATTTGTTGATATTCTCTTCATGAGAGAGGTGAGCTTTTTTTACTGCTATTGACATTTACACCATTCTTATTCTGGGGGCTCATGTTCTAGTTTATCATTTGAACAATTCCACACTGGGTAAACTGTCCATATTTACTGATATACATAACCACTACAGTGTGTTTTTGTCATAGTTAACCATTGTTTTGCAATGTCCACTTGGCATTTTATTGTAAAGACAGCTGCAATATTGCCGATAGTAGTATAAAACAAAAAGGTTCGGGGGAGGGGGGCAAGGAAATTTTCCAAGGTCATAGCCAATCCATCAAGAGAATACTGTGCAAGAATTTCATCAGCTTATTTGGACCAATCAGATTCACAAAAAGTGATATCTTAATGTGTTGACATAAAAAATATTAAACTGTAAACTCTATGTAAAGTGTACCAACTATTTGATAACTAAAAATAATCCTTGTTTTGGTTATTACAACCAATATCCCTGTTGATTTTTATAAATGCAGATTCTCCTCTGTATAGATAGTCCTTCAAGATCTGCATGCATATGTACATACAGGCATTCACAGGGAACAAAGGAAAGAAAAGTTCAAGTCCATCATTTTTTCTTTGAGAGAGGCTTAAATATTCATAGTTACATTATCAAAATAGCAATCGACTCCCTCTGGTGCAGCTTTTGCCATGGCTTCCTCTAGAGTGACTTCTTTGTAATTAAAGGCAAAGTCAAAGCCATATTCTTTGATCAAGTCGCATTTCTCTTTACTCCCAGCAAAACCAATAACTTTGCATCCCTGAAAGAAAGATAAATAAAAATTATTCATATTTTTACAGAACAAAAATGTTACAATGTCATGTATACAAGTTTCCAAAAGTCTTAAACTTCTTATATTATATACTTAGCTGTTGTAAACTCTCATAATTATATATATATATATATATATATATATATATATATATATATATATATATTAACATAAGATTTAACATGGGTAAAGAGTGTATCTATAGGAGTCAATAAAATATATATATATATATATATATATATATATATATATATATATATATATATATATATATACATGATTTCAACTGGGTATTGATTTAATACTGATTTTTTAAATGAACTAAGTAATTTCCAGCTTTTGTAAGCCTTCAACAAGTTTCATAAATTTAATATTAAATTGTTACCCATTTGAGATTCCATTTATCACATAGTTTTATTTGAATGGAAATAGTTTATAGACAAAAAAGAAACAATTTCATTTTTCTGGCTCAAATGTTGCACCTTTCCATTTTGGCATGAACCAAAAAAACAGTCTCAATGCTAGTTGAATTAATATTGCATGGTTCTATAACCAGTAACATTTCAAAGTAGATTTTTGTTTACAAACAATAATTCAAAGAGCAACTGCCCTTTTAAATCAATAGAAAATTTGCCACAGACATAATTTTTCAGTAATGGATCTCTGATGGAAATCCTGTGTGATGTCACATACATACAAATCATCTCGTTTAGGTAAGATACATCAATTTCAATGAGAATGTTTGCAATGTTTCTACCTAAAGTGGTCTAATCCACTACTATTAATGTAATAATGGGTACTGCATAAAAATTAGCATTCCAGTTGTTTGATATTCGTGTGAAGGGATGATTACTGGATGCAGATACTGTACTAAACCTTGACTAATGATGCTTCTGAGTATAATAATTCCAGATTTAATGTGACCACATATTTGGTTTTGAAAAATGCTCTGTCAGTTGGGAAGTCAGCATTTGTAGACGTTCCTTTTGAAACAGTGGTGAGTTTATTTACTCCTATAGATAAACA
Organism: Megalonaias nervosa; assembly: GCA_016617855.1. Classification (NCBI taxonomy): domain Eukaryota; kingdom Metazoa; phylum Mollusca; class Bivalvia; order Unionida; family Unionidae; genus Megalonaias; species Megalonaias nervosa. The sequence goes on from JAECUM010001737.1 coordinate 145,722, forward strand.
TTATATATATCATAAGAGAGAGATAGGGAAAAGGCCATAAACATTTGTATATATTTTTAATTTTTTTTTAACATCTTGTAAATGTTATCATATGTAAATTAATTCATAAACAAGTTGAAACTAACATTTCCTATCCTGCATTGAACTATATATACATATGTTATGTAGAAATAATGGACTCTTCATTACATAACACAAAAGTCCCATGAAGGGACTGCCTATCTACTGTGCAAATTTTTTTTCCAGGAATTCAAGTTAAAACCATTTCTACCATTTAACTGCGGAGGGTTGAAACCATCTTTAATATTCGACAGTGATAAAAATACTTTCAAATTAGCTGCTGTGGTGAACATGTTGTGCAAATAGAACCACTTTTCGACCAAGTAGGTATTATAAGAAGTCTATTGATGAAAACGCCATGCTGATATAGCCATCCATTTGGGAGGAACAGAAATAATATTTTCAAGATGTGGCCATATTGAGGGTTATTCGTTTTCAGCTAAGATTAATTAGACACAATAAGAACTCTTCTGATGAAACCTCCATGCCATAATGACTTTCCATTTAAAAATGGTAGCAAAAATAAGATTTTCAAGATGGTCACATATTGGTCATCAGATCAGCACTATTTTAATTTAGGATTAATAAAATATTTTTAAAAAAGTCTTTTAATGAAATTAATTCAAGGGAAGTAGTGATAAGATTTTCAAGCTGTCCACTGTGGCAGCCATATTAGACTTCACATCAGCACCATTATCATTTAGGATCCACTAGACATCATAATAAGTCTTTTGGTGAATAATACATGTCAATATGACTTTTCATTCAGGAATAGTACCACTAACAATATTTTCAATCTGGCTGATGTGGTGACAATAGTAACATCAGGTCTGCACCATTTTCATTTAGGACCATGTAGACGTCATAAAAAGACTTTCAGCAAAAACTTTTATTTTGAGATGACCATCCACTGAAGTGGAGTAGTGAAAACAAGATGGTCAAGATGGCCACTGTGTGACAGTTATACTGGAAATCAGATCAGCGACATTTTCATTCCAGATAAATGGGGCATCATAAGAAGTCTTTCTGTGAAAACTCAGTGTAAATATGATGTTTTGTTCAGAAGCAGTTGCAGTAACAACATTTTCAAGATGGCTGCTGTGGTAGCCATATTGCACTTCAGATTTGCACCCTTTTTATTCAGAACCAACTAGACATCATAAGAAGTCTTTTAATGAAAACCCCATGTTGATATGACCATCCATTTCGGAAGAGTATCGATAACAAGATTTTAAAGATGTCCACTGTGGTGGCCATAATGGACATTCATTCAACACCATTTTCATTTCAGACAAACGAAATCATTGGATGGATGTGTATGTAAATTTTAATGACAATCTTCCAAGTAGCTTAGGAGGAGTATCGATAAGAAATTTTTCAACTAAATGACGGACAGATGATGGACACAAGACCATCCCATAATTTCTTCTGGTGTATGACCAGCACAGCAAATCACACATATGGCATGGAAAATCTGACTGTCGCCATATTCAAACAAATGAAGTAGTACACTCATTAATAAGTAGAGCAAAAGGCATACATTGCAGTAAAAGCTGCAACAACTGCAACACATTCAACTTAAGACAATTACAACCAACCTTCAATTTTGCAATCTGCCCTGCAACACTACCAACGGCACCACCTGCTGATGTGACAACAAATGTTTCTCCTGCTTTGACTTTCAACACGTTCAATACTCCAAAATATGCTGTCAATCTGTAATAAGTTATATATATATATATATATATATATATATATATATATATATATATATATATATACACACACACACTGAATGTACATGTCAAAACATCTGTTAGCACATGATCTCATTCACTATAATGTTAACATTGGGCAGTCTTTGATGTAGGAGACTGAACAACCCTGATGAAACAACTGATCTTGAATGGATGACATTTTTTCTTGTACATGTTAGAATAGGGTCAAAAAAAAAATGGAGCAAAGAATGTGCAAAGCAAGCATGTGTCCAAAGCACTACTGAAATCGAGAGAATGTCTCTTAATGTAAACACATCTGCCAATCATTCTGGACTACCACCATTTCTGATTGAGTGTAGTGTTTGTCTCCATTGTGCATGCAAAAAGCATTACATTGGTACTGCTGCAGCATTTAATTTACAGGCAACAGTCTGTTTCTAAAACTAGCTATGATAACTAAACTACACTGAGCTTCACAACACCTCCTATTGTGGAAATGGTCACTTCAGTTAAATAACACTATGAAGCAAACATAAGGTGGTTTAGCAATGGCAGTCAAAATGCATACATTATGAAGCAAATAGAATGTTTCCACTTTGAGGTGTTTCAGTAATGGCAAAAGTCAATATGCATACACTATGAGCAAGATGAGAAGAAAATCTGCCACTATGCTTAGATAAAGAGGGACAGCTACAGTATTTAGTGAGGGGCATCTAGGATCAACACACTTCTTATGGCACCAATTGCAGAAGATTCTCCATTTTGCATTGAAGACCTGGAGGGTTGGCACATGGAGGAGTAAAATTAATTTCAATAAGGTAATACCCAGCTATCACGTTTGCCTTGCTTACATTTAGTGGCAGGAATTACCCTCATCCACTTTAAAAAAAATCAAGATTAAACATCCCAGAAAGTCTGCAACAAAAAGAACACAGACCCAGCCTGAGTCCCATGTCAAAGGCCCATTTGCAGTAGTCATCCTATTTTATGTGGGACAGTATGGCAGGATGGAAGGAGAGAATCTTACAATATTTACAGGTAATGTATTACATTATTAAAATTAATTCTACCCACCCCAAAAAAGTATAAACAAAACAAAATCAAATAAAAGTGTTGCTATCAAGTTTACTTACAAATTAATTGTCAACACATTCTTACTTCACTCCTGGAAAACTGTGCTTTAGTTTTAGATATTTCATATACATAATTAATAATTAAAGGTGTCATATTATATGTCAACATGTTTACTAAAAGGCAAAATAATGTACATGTCCATATAAATGTCATATCAAGCTTGCTCTAAATTATGAAATAAGATTTTTCTCTTGTCTCTACACAATAACTATAGCAGAAAAATGTTTTTCATCCTCTACATTGTTCATACAGATGGGGCAACATCAAGCATTCCTTGGAATAACAGGTTTAAGGTATCGGCCAGTTTAAATTTGTTGAGAACGAGCAACGATTCAGAAGCTGCTTCTTTTCAGAGTATAATGATAGGTATTTCTCAAATTCTAAAGTGTTCTTGATTTTGCTACCATCTATACTCACTTCTAAGATGAGTCCAACTGCAAACTGCACAGACCCAGATCTGATGTCACATAATGCACCTGCAATTCTGGGTCAGTGCAGTTTGTTATGAGTAATGATTAGAACAAACAACATACTGGTACACCCTGATATGCAGGTGCATTATGCTATGGAAGATCCTGTTTGTTTGCAGTTTGACTTGATTTATAAGCAAGTGTATACAGTGTATACAGACAATTTAGGACTTGCATGTACCCTGTTTTTCAACTATCCATCGTATCTTTGCAAAATGTTTTGTTTTATGGCATACATCAATTTTTCTTTTGCAAATATACTAGTATTTTCCAAAAAAGATATTCAAATCCTAAATATCTAAATATGTTGCTGAGAGCCTTGAACCATAAGGAAGTATCACTGTTTTGTGTTTTCTTGCAAACATTTGTATGTAAGGGAGTTCTTGGAGAATGTCGGGGGAATATTCTTCCAATTTGCCTCTTTCGACCAAGTTGCTGCTAAATTTTATTGATGTCCAAGTAACTTTTGAAAATTCTGATAAACAGTCTGTCATATACAATTTTATCATATAAATCCTGTAGACATTGAGTAGAGTATCTTGTAAGACCCCAAATTTCACAACCTTAAGTTTGTAATGTGAAATAACAGACATCACAAATTTAAAGATTAGACCTTATAGTAGTCATCTTCCCTTGGTAATAATCAGCTGATGGTTATTTTGGCTTGAAACAACATTAAAAATGCTTTTAAAAGGAAATCACTATAGTAATTACTTGGATGATGTTTCTAATGGTAATATAAATTGTCTAGTGATATAAAAAGAAAAGAAAATTTAGAAGAATATTATTATAAAGAATATGTACAACAGTTTGTTTATGTTAATAATAAAGACCATGAATGGCATATCCCTTGGAGTTATGTTTATTCATCTGATCTTATGAAAATTAGTATCATTTTTACCCTCAGTGTTTTCAATACTTTCATTATAAATACCATAGAACTAACCCGAAGTGCTGGCTGAAATGTGGCAACTTTGTTAAAAAAATGTCTTGATTTTCACCTTTACTCTAAACGTCCCCACCATCAGTATAACTTGGGACCACAGTAACCTCAGATAGGTGTAACTCATAGGCCACTTTTATAAACAGTTCCTGTATCACTAATTACCTTGATTAGCCACTGTGACTGAAGACCCTCATGAAATGCATGTAGTCCATTCTTCTAACACTAATTCACATATACAAACATATATATATATATATATATATATATATATATATATATATATATATATATATATATATATATATATACCATATGCACTGGTCTGAGTAAGGGCATACTGTGGTCATTAGCTAAACACAATTACTTAGCCTATGTTAGCACAGCATAAAATGTAGGCCATAGTGACCTTCATTGCCTGTAATGGTGTACTACTAAAAGAGATGCAACCAAATTTCAATTATCAAGTCTCATGAATTGCATGCAATAAATGAATTTAAATATATCACCAAAGTCATGGAAGCATTAAATATCAGTTACAAAAACCTCTATTTTATAATAAAGGTGAAGTACACCTCAAGATGCATCAACACAGCAAGCATCTTTTTTTCTGGGGGGGGGGAGGCACCAGACAGATGCCCCCCTCTATCTACCCAAAAAACTAAAAAGGTTTTTATGTTTAAGTGTATCCCCCTCAGAGGTGTTGCAAGTGCATCTATTTTAAAACAGAATTTTTATCCCAATTTTGTGTGGGGTATTTTTTTTTTTTTTTTGTTTTCCCTAGTGTTATCTGAAAGATGAGTTTCCCACTCTGGTTTAAATCACCAGATTGGAAAACATCTTTTTATCTCCAGTGACCTTTGCCAAAGGGTCCATATGTCCTGTGTATGTTATCTGTGTAATGCTATAATGTATGTATGCTATAGATGTTTATGTAAGGACGGCATAGTAACCACATTCTTTCAAAGTTTTCTATTGAAGGAAAAATTATTTTCCAAGACGAAATTTTTATTTAGATCATTTGCGAATTTTATCATTTTGTATAAGAAACGATGTACTAATTTTGGATTTATATAAAGAAAATAAAGCCTGGTGTTTTAAATGAGTGCAGAATTGTGTCGTTTCTTATTTTAATTGAAATAAAGGAGGTTGGTCATAAGGCCAGTCTGTAAGGAACCACATGTTTTTATTTATTAAATGACATGCTTCTCTTAACAAGACATAGCCTTATTCCAATAAAACTCCACTATTTAAAACCCAAATATTAAGGTCCAAAAGGGAATGCATATTTATATAGGTTTTTGTTAGTCCCTTTTTTTTTATATCTGGAATCCATTTACGTGAAGGAAAAAACCCCTTGTGTTTGTGTTTGCATGTCCATTTTCCGCACGTCTTTTTCGAAGGCTCTTCCACTGGCCTTCCCATTTCTCGTAGCGCCTTGTGGTATAGCCCGGTGGCGTTTCTGTCTCCTACTTCATCGATGTGCAGATACCCTGTCCAATTTTAGAAATTTAGGAGAAAAATTATTTATCTAATTATATTAGTAACAGGATTCCAGTTCTATAGGGTTGATTAGTAGGAAAAAATTTGGAGGGATATACGATAAAAATAAAAGTTGAAGTAAAAATAGTTTCCAGTGAGATAGGTGTTTTTATTTAGCTCGTAAAATTTGGTTAAATTCCAAAAATGTCAAGAATTGAGAAATTTTAAAGGGGACAGGTTATTTACGTATAACGATAACCTGTCCACATTCCCTCATAGTGTCTATTATATAATTAACTAATTTGAAGAAAGTTTTTTTGTCTAGTTTCACATCCAGGTATAAGATTCGATTTTGCTGATATTTAATTGTTTTAGTTATAGAAGCAATAATATTGTCTCTTATCCTTTTTTTATTTTTACATTCTGTCATGACATGTGTTTTTGTAAAGTTGTATGCTTTGCATAGGGGACACTTTGGGATAATTTTAATCATACCCTTTCTTTTTGCAACTTCACCAGTGAGCCAAACGTGTAGATATTTAAAAAAGATACTTTGAATTTTTAATGATTTTATGTTTGCCCAATTTGTCCAAGAAATGTTCCAGTCTACCCCCCAGTTTTCCCTTTCTACTTTACATCTTTGATTCTTGGTATAAAAATCCCTTATTAGTTTGTATGTGTTTTTATCCCCTTCCCAAATTTCCTTATTATCCCTGAATTTAAAAACCAAATCTTTTATATATTTAAATTTTTTGTCTACAAACAGTTTTTTGGTTAAAGAGTTGTTTCTAAAAATGTCACCTCTATTTCTGTTAATAAACCCAAACCAGTAAATATAGATAGCTTCCCACGGCATATCCGGGGAAGCTTTAATTTTTAAAAATCTGTTTAAAATGTTGGCTTCTTGCATCCATTTTAAATTTGGTAAAGCTAAGCCTCCTCTTTTATTGTCCAAATATAATGTTTCTTTTTCAATATAGTGTAATTTGAAGTTCCAAATACAGTTTATTATTTCTTTATCTATATTATTTAACACTTTATAATGCAGGTCTAGAGATTTTAAAATGTAGTTTACGTTGGAGTAAAAGTAAGTTTTTGCAATTTGCGCATGCTCCATAATACACAATGGCATTTGTGCCCGATTTCAATATTTTTATTTACTTTATTTTTAAAGTTTTGTAGGTTTTCTATCTCCTCATTTTTGCCAAAGTATATACCTAAGGCTTTAACCTTATCTTTTATCAAGTGGGGTGGGAGCCCAGGGTGGTTCCCTCTCCAGTTGCCTATTTTTAGTATTTCAGTTTTTTCATGATTAATTTTTGACCCCTAGGCTTTACCGAAGTTTTCGTATTCCTTTTCCAGGTGTTTAAAGGAATTTGGGTCTCTTATAAAGTTCGTACAGTCATTGGCATGTTGGAGCATTTTAAATTCCTCTCTCAAATCTGGAATCTTAATTCTTTCTATAAGTTTATTAGTTCTTATTTTAATACTTAGTATTTCAATCGCTATTACGTATAATAACACTGACAAAGGACAGCCTTGTCTGACTGACCTCTGTATTCCAAATGTTGCCGTGATACCACCGTTTACCTGTACTCTTGCATTTATATCTCTATACAGGATTTCGGTCCATTTACGGAAGTTTTCTCCGAAGCCAAATTTTACAAGTACTTGTTGTATATAGTTGTGTTCAATTCTGTCAAAAGCTTTTTCTTGGTCAAGAAGCACCATAGCGCCTCTTTGACCTGAATCTTTTATGAAATCAATTATCATCCTGATATTTAAAACATTGTTCTGGATATCATTTCCAGCAGCGCCACATGTTTGATTTTTGTTAATTATTGTATTCATACAATGTTTAATTCTATTGGCTAGTATTTTGCTTAAGATCTTGTAGTCATTGTTTAGGAGGGAGATGGGCCTCCAGTTTTTTAAGTCTTTTTTATCACCCTTCCCCTTGTATATTAATATTATCAAACCTTCCCTCATTGTATCTGTCATTTTACTATTTTTTAAAAGTATGTTGTTATACAAAGATTCCATAATCGGCGCTAACTCACGTTGGAATTTTCTATAAAATTCCCCCGTGAGTCCATCTCTTCCTGGTGACTTCCCTTTGGCTAGGGAGTTGATAGTTTTTATAATCTCTTCTTTGAAAATGAAGCCATCACATAAGTCTTTATGTTCTGATGTAATTTGCTCACATTTAACATCGTTTAAATATAAATTTATCATATCACTATTTAAACTTTGGGTTTTATACAGATTACTGTAGAATGAGTTAATTTTTTCCAGGATTTCACATTTCTTATTTAAAATCTTTCCTTCCTCATCAATTAAGACATTAAGATTTTTTTCCTCTCCCCTTCTGAATTCTTCCCTTTTAAAAAGTCCCCTAGCTTTAGTGTATAAATCCGAGAATTTTCCCGCCCTAATCTCTATCCCCTTATTTTCCTGTACCCTGATTTCTTTTAGTTTTCCTTGCAAAAGAGTTTGCTTTTCCTTCTCCTTTACTTTTTTGAGTTGTAAAATTATTTCCTCTTTCTCTTTCTTTCTCAATTCACTTAATCTTTTACTATAATTTAGGGCTATATTTTTAATTTTCTTTTTAAAGCTATCCCATTGAATTAGTATATCTTCCTCTTCAATTAAAAACATCCTATATATTAATGCCTTTATTTCATTTGTAAATTCCTCATTGTCTAAGAGTCTATTATTTATTTTCCATGTGCCCTTTCCCCATTTAGTTCTAAGTTTTGATTTTATTTTTATTTCAATTAATTTATGATCCGATATCTTAAAATCTGTAATATTAGCATCTTCATAAAGTCCCTTATTAAAAAAGGTCCCATAAAATTTATCTAATCTACTTGCTAATCCATTTTTGTACTCATAAGTATATTCTGTGCGAAGTTTAGTTTTCTGTATATATCATCTAAATTATGTTTTTTTAAAAAATCCAACATATTTTTCCTAAAAATAATATCGTTTGAGGTTAAATCCCCTATCCTATCTATATTGTCGCTTACCCAATTAAAATCCCCTCCAATCACCAATTCCTCCATAGAAAATTCACTTATGTATTTATCAAATTTCTCAATGAAGTCAGTTTTTTTGTATTTATTTGCCGGAAAGTATACATTAATTATGTTAAAACTGTTTACCCTAACATGAAGTACTCTACCATCCAAATCACTTTTCCCTTCTATTTTTTCCCAATTTAAGTAATTTTTGTTTTTAATTATAGTAGCTACCCCTCCCTTTACGTCATTTCCTGTATAATTGCTTATTAAGACAATAGCATCTAATTTTTCTTCTGTATATGCCAGAAGGTCATTTGTAAAACCATTATGCATTTCCTGGATTAGAAGAATATCGTAAGTATTATAATTACACAGTTTATCTATTTTGTCTGTATTAATGCCATTTATATTTATTGATGCTATGGAAGCTGGATCCCTCCATTTTTTACTATCCCAGGCGGCCATATCTGTCATCTTTATTAATTCTTATATTTAAATAAGATTAAGTAAAGTTATTTGTTTAAAAATTTTAAATTTACTTTAAAGTTATTCATATAAATGGGGGGTGTTAGTCCCTTCTGTTTTATCACTACTGTTTGGCTCAGTTTTGTCATTTGAATTTCCCATTGTACATGTAACCATTACTGTCTCTTGTCCGTTTTCCATTTCTTGATCAATGTCGCTGTCATTTTCCATTTCCATGTTCGTGTCTTTGTCCGTGTCGTCGTCTTTGTCCATCGTGATGTTCTGATTGTCATCCTTGTCTCGGTCTGGAATGTCTATTTTGGGGTTCATTTGATCTTCTTTATTTTTGGTGTTCTTGCCTTGCATACCCCCTTCTTTCTTTTTTTTTGGGGAGTGATTTATTTCCTTCTTCCATATTTCCTACCAAACTGTCACTCCCTGAGGATGACAGAGAAAGAAGTCTCATCTTTCTTTTTTTTATTCTTTGGGTAGGTATAGGAGTGTTGGGGGTGGAGGTCAGGGGATTTACCCCACTTTCCTCCGCTTCCTTTGGACTTCCTAAGGAGATTTCAGTTTCTTCTTCCTCCTCCGCTAAGGGGAAGAATTTATTCTTTTCCACAATTCTCTCATCTAAACTTTTGTTTTTTAAAGAGTAGTGTGATGGTGTTTTGAAGGGGCTTAAGAATTTATTCCACTCTAAGTTTTGAGTTGAATCTTCTAAACTTTCCCCTGGTGTTTTTGAATCCTCTTTATTTTGAGTTCAGTTTAGAGGTGCATTTTGTAAGTTTGTTTTCTCTTCTTCCCTAACTTGCTCCACCAACAAGTTAACTGCTTGGTGGATTTCCTCTAACTCTTTCTCGTTTAGGTTCACATTTTCTGTTGCTTGGGTTCCTTACTTGCATAGGTAGCACCAGCATAGGTAGCTCCAGGTATGAAGTTTGGACATTCTCTTGCTGCATGGCCTGTAGTTTTGCATTTTGGACATTTTCTGTCCTTTTCGCAGCCAGAATACCAACTTTTTAAAAGAAATCCCAACACATAAAAATGCGAGGGGATTTTCTTTGCGTCGTCTCTGTCTATCGTGACAATTCTGATGCCAGTCTTTACCCCTTGGAAACCCCAAACAGTCGCCATTTTGTGGCGTTTAACTTTAATCTGGAGTTTCCCTTCCATTTTGGCGATAACTTCCTCTGTCTCCACTTCCAAGGGCAGCCCCGACGCAAAAAGGTCGATAAGTCTTCCTTGCATTTCCCTTACTATGGGGGGAGTTTTGTACACCCTTGCTTGTATCTCCCTCACTTCTACGTATTCCTTGTCAATGAGGGGCTTTTGGTAATCTCTAGGGTAAACAACAAATTTGTTGTACCCTGCACTTTGTATCCCCTCAATTTGGGAGATATCATATCCTTGAACTTTCAAAGCTGTTAGTATGTCAGCTTGTCTTAGTCCATTTTCTACGACCCCAAAGTCCAATGTCTGACAGCCTTCCGGATGGAAAGCTTTTAGGAAAGGTTTCCCACATGACTTGTCTATTTCAGTTTTAAAATAGGGTACTAAACCTATTGCCTTGTTTTGTATTTGATACACTGTCTACTTGTGCTTGGGCCATTGTGTATATAAATGGTGAGTACAACTCACTTTTTACTGGGGTCCAAAGTTGAAAATGGTGGTCACACACCACTGATAGCCTTGACCTAGCTATAAAGGCGTACAGGTAAATGCAAAAGTGTACGTGAGTAATGCTCAGTAATGACTGTAGATACATTAAACTTAAGCAAAATGAGAAGAAAAAAAACCCTGCAAATTATGCTAGCAATAATGACAAATTGGAAATCAATGATAATGAAAATTGAAAAAAAGGAAAAAAGTTGCAAAAGGAAAAAGTGCAAAAATAAGTGCAAAAATTACAAAATTTATAACTCCAAAACGGAATACAAGCAGAAATAGGAAAAACAAAAGAAAGGGATTTCTGCTAAATGAAATTAAAAATGAAAATGAAAATGAAATAATGAATGTCTGTAATACTTCTCTTCACACAGGTATAGTATCCAGAGTCTGCTTGGTCCTGGCCATTTTGAGATTTATTGAGGAATAACTTGACTTGACTTGTCAAACAGGAGTTTAAGAATCAAGTACAACTAAAATACTCCATTTTAAGGCTCATAAGTCTTGAACCACACAACACAGCAAGTATCATGATTCTACAAAAGACTGTATTCACACAGCATTCCAAAAACTCAAGAGGTCCTGAACTAAGCACATATATTTTACCAAAGCCAATAAAAAATGAAATATAGGTTATGGTGAGCTTTGGGATTTTTGCATTGCAGTGTTGCTAACCAATGCATATAATCATAAAGTTTTGTGATTCTAGTTTGACCAGTGCATGACAAACAAACATCAACCAAAGAATTTCAACAATGTCAGTGAAGTATATGGGTCACAGTGACCTATTTTTTTGATGAGGGTCTAGTACACATCCATCAAGATGAATCCCACCACAAGTTTCATGACTGCAGATAGGACAGTATGTACATAGTGAACAAAACATCTAGGTGGTAAAGAGCTAAATGGAAAATTTTAACCCAAGCAAGTAAAATATGTGAAATCAATAGTGACCCTTCTTTGTTGCGCAAGTGCGGTTTCCAAAGAGATTCATATAGTTTAATATTTATAGCATTAACAATGCTTTAGAAATAAACACAAAATGTAAACAAAGTTAGTGTAGCATGACATATATATGTGTTATGTTGACCTAATTTGTAATGAGGACATAGTACTCATGAAGATGTATCTCCTCTATGTGACAAAGGTAGAAACCTAATCTAAGCTAGTAAAATGTGAAACATTGGTCACAGTGACCTTCTTTGGAATAAGTTTGTGGTGCTGATATACATTCACATAATAAAGTTAAGTGATTATGACACAGCCATAGAGAATGCTTGGAAATGTACCCAAAATCAATGAAGCATGAAATATGATCACAGTGACCTGTTTTTGTGACATGTAATATTCCTAAAGATGTATTCCCTCAGCTACACTTTGTATATAAAGTGCAAAAAAATATGTTCTTATGACCTAAACATAAGAACTTTGCCAAGAACGTATAAATAGGAACATTGCCAAGAATGTATAAATAAGGTCTGTATATGTATAAAGTTATCCCCCTAAATCCCCTTCCCAGACTGTAAATCATATAATAACCACTTCATAAAGGTGCCTGGGACAAAAAATGAAGGAATGGTTTTAGATGCAAAGCAAATGTACATATGTGTATGCTTTAATAAGTACGGCCACCAATGTTAGGGCTAATACAATAACTCTCCTTGACTTCCTAAGGGAGAGCTTTAAAAAAACATGATGCATGTTCCAAGGTTTCGTACACATACCCAGGCATTCCCAGTGTTCCAAGTGCCAATGAGGGTGAAAGATCCCCTAATTGTGGTATCAGCTTCATCTCTGAGGGGTCAGGGACCTTTGTCACTTCTCCATCCAAAGTGTGCCTGAACTAGGCATCCAACTTTGAAGTCTGGATTTTTGCTGAGAATGATTCTACAGAAAAGAAAAGTTTGTAAACATAACATATTTGTTATGGTCTGTGGGTCCATCGTTTATTTATTCAAGTTTGCTCATCTGTATGCTTTCTGCCCATATTACCTATCTATCTATCTATATTTGCGATTTTTATTTTATTTTCCATTGCATGTTTTACTTATTTCCACTTGTCAATGTGCATATCTTGTTATATTACCAATCTTAGATGTTATTCCCATTCTATTTCATCTCAGTTAGAACAGTGTAATCTAATGGATGGTCACAGGTTTGATACCTAGCAAGTCCAACCTGTGTTGGCTGCATCAGCATCCTTGGGAAAGGTTATCTTTCATTTCATCAGCATGATGCATCCAATAATGTGTTCAAGGCATCGTTAAAATCAACGAAAGTAAATCTTTGTGCAACAACTTGCTCATTCACACACTTGCACAGACACCGTGTAACCAACCATTTAATCACTGAATTGGAAACGTGTTAACATTTTTTTTTAACTAATACAAATATTAAGATGCTTTTTTCAAAAGAAAATCAACAGTGCATATATACTTTTCCTTTTCTAGGCAACAAAAGATGCAATTAAACGAGCAAATTTTTCACAACAAACATATTGTGCAAAAAAAAAAGGTAAAACAAAATTAGCTAATACTAGTATTTTGGCGTATTTATATTTTTTTGGTACCAGTTCATGTTTAATTTTTTCAGCATCCAAGTTTGCAGTATATCTTGTTTATTTTTCCAATTTTAGTTTCTATCTGAGGTGAACTTCATCCTGTACTCTTAGTTATACACCTGTATATAAATGTAGATGTATAAACCAGACACAAAAAATTTAGAACAGTGAGATAATTACTTAGCGACTTGCTCTCCATTAACGACATTTCCCATCTCGACAGTGTACAACCTGAAAAATATAAATATGTAGTTGTTTCTCTTTCTGTTCAAGATACTAAATATAAATAGTTTGTAGTCAAGTTAAAACACTAGTTGACAATAATTCTTATTTGCACCGAATTCAATTATTAAAGGTCAGGTATAATGTTTTATGACCCTTACATGTTTTATGGAGGGAGGATAGTTGTCCGTAAATATCTATTTGAACATCACGAATTTAGTTTCTGCTAATAAACACTGACAGACATGTAAAGGTTACCACCTACGACTGCTAATAAACACTGACAGACATGTAAAGGTTACCACCTATGACTGCTAGATAAATGGTGACAGACATGTAAAGGTTACCACCTATGACTGCTAGATAAATGGTGACAGACATGTAAAGGTTACCACCTATGACTGCTAGATAAATGGTGACAGACATGTAAAGGTTACCACCTACAACTGCTAGATAAATGGTGACAGACAAGTAAAGGTTACCACCTACGACTGCTAGATAAATGGTGACAGACATATAAAGGTTACTGCTTGAGACTGAGGTGCTTAAGCTGCATGAAGAAAAGTGCACATACAAGTTGTATGCTAGGTCTGTGTGAGTGATGAAGGTTCACAAAGCACAAGCTTAGATTTTTGAGCCTCACCAGCTGGGATAAGTCGAGGTCAGTTAAGACAAAATGTTGTGCAATGCTGTTATCCGTGTATTAGTCTACAATTTCAGGCAGCTAATCAAAAGACCAAATGTTGAAACAGTTATTGATGTAGTGTGGAATAAGATCACGAGTAAATTGTTTAACAAAAATGTTGTTGTGTTCTCTGACTTGTGAAAAAAATACCTATTTTTAACATTTTAAGAATTATTATTCTTTTTACGATGATTCGAGAAAAAGTTCCCTTTTTGAAGTATAATATAAAAAATAATGTAATATTTTATATTTTAAGTATTCTGATTTTAACATACACATAAATTATAACATTTCCAAGTCAAATCAAAACAAATCTGGAAGCAAAAAACTGTTCATAAGAGGCAGTTTGTAAAATATACATGAAAACATGCACTTAATCATTAAATGCAAACGCTGTTGTCTTCTGTAAAAACCAAAAAGTACATAATTTATCAGTATTGTGATTCACCTTGCATGCTGAATTTAGATGATGCTAATGTGATTGCTGCATACTCTTTACCTTCCCTCAAATTCTTGTGAAAATCGCATGATTAGTTTTGTATTTACCTACTATAGTTAGTAAATATATGCAATATGTTACTCATTTTTTTAAAATTCCAATTCATTTTTGGAAAAAAATGCCCGGGACATTCTGATACACTCTATACATTACCACACATCTTCCTACTGCTGGGTCAAATTTCAGGAAACTCTGAAATTGTGTTACCCCTGTGGTAGCCATTTGCATGTTGGATTTCATTATTGTCATCTTACACTTTGGGTTTCTGGAGGTGGTCAAAGGTGACATGTTCACAAAAAGTCTATTACATTAATATTTTTTAAAAAATAGTTCCCGTCTAAATGTCATATATTCAGTCACATGAGGCAGATGTAAGATGTATCATATATGTGATGGATTTTCCAGTTTGGCCTTGTGGCCACTGTCTGGGTTTGAGGGTGACTGTTAGGCATGTGACAGATTCTGCATCATGATTTATAATCTTCATCTGTTTGTTAAGGCATAAGAGTGATTACAAAAGTGTGATGGAACTTGCATTACGACCCTCAGGGCACTTTCTAAGAAACAGAATGAGTTCGAGAGCGTGTTTCGTTGTGGCATCTAAGTCTCTGTCTGATGGTGAGGATGAGTATAGAAGGTTAACAAATGTCGCATTATGATCCCCAATCCACTGTCTAAGGGGTGAGGGTTGCTACAGGAGTGTGAAGGGTGTGTCACTGTGGCCTGTGAGTCACTGTCTGAGGGTGAGGAGGAATACAGGAGTGTAAAACCTGTTGCATTAATGATCCCCAAGTCAATGTCTAAGGGGTGGAGGTTGCTCCATGAGTGTGATGGATGCTTCATTGTCAGGGGGATAGGGGATGAGTAAGCGAGGGTTGAAGGTTGCTACAGGAGTGTGAGGGATTTTGTGAGAGATCCCAGAATCACTGTCTAGGGGTGAGGTTGAGTGCAGTAGTGTCATAATGGCGATTTGTGATTAGCTGGCTGATCATAGGTCCAAGTCCCAAAACCCTTCTAATACCCCTATGATTATTTTCCAGTCAGGATTTATGCTCACAAGTGTAACCCGCGTGCTCCCTCAAATGAGGTTCTCATGAGGTGCCCCAGCCAAATCAATTCACTGCTGTGAGCTTACATACAGACCAATTTACTAGATTTTTACTGAATGTAAATCAGCTAACTCTTTTGGGTCACTAGCACCCTGATTCAATATCTGTACAGTCACCTGAGGTTTTCTATTTCTGCCAATAGAGTCTCAAATTCAGTCATGCTAATTGTTTTATCTTCAACATCCAAAGAGTACAGTTTACTGACTGTGCTGAGACTAATTTGTGCGACAGTGAGAAAGTTCTAAATATATACATTATTGTAAATGTAAATGTAGTGAAATTATTTGTCAGCACCAACAGTCACATCTGACTGGTACACCTATAACAGTTGCTGTGGTCACAGTTCAAACTCCACCACCCCAAATGTAGCCGCAGTGGCAATTCCACAAATAGTATACAGGACCACACACTCGCATTTGTATTTCACGAGTAAAATGGTTTTCTTAGTGATTTCGTCTCACAACTGTTGATCCTATTCGATTATTTTCTCGCATCAGTAACTTTGAGGTCCATCACAGTTCTTCTATTAATAATGTGATCACAAAGTATAATTGCTCAACAGGCTGGACTGTACAGGGTGCAAGAAACCACATACACTTCTAACCAATTTGTTACAATGCTTGGACCTATACAGATATTCTGTGGTTGACGTGCAATTTCATGTATGTGTAACTTCGGTCAACGCTGCTGGCTTTAGATGCATTCCTATGATTCTCTCTGATAAAATCCCGTTGTTGAAGGTTGAAGGTGGCCAAATGAAGGTCACTGACGTGCCTGTGGAAACCCGTAATTGTTGTAATTGAACAGAATGAATAAATATAATGTGATATCATGAAGTTAATGTTGGTCTGAGCAAAACCCAGCTTGCAAAAATAAAGGGCACAAGAAACAATCCCGGGGTCACACTGACAAAATTAACTTGAAATGTCCCGTTGTGGTTGACCCAAACACAACTTGAACAGATCAAGCAGGACAAATACCTTGGTGATGCTATAGTTGTCGAAGTTATAGGTGACGCAAATGCCAATGGTGGAATATTTCTATTCCTGGCAGCTATTTCAGCATTGTTATTGACTGCGGCTTTAGCAGTTGCGAAAGTGGCTTCATTAGGGGTTGTCGAAACTGCATCCAAGATGGCATAGCATCTCACAGACAAATGCAAAAGGAAAAGGTCTTTGATTTTCCAGTTTCAGCCAAAGGTTCCCAAGGTAAATTTCAGAATATTCTTGCCAGGTTCTGGCATAATCACACTGTGGCTCCTAGCTGCAGTAAAAGTTGGTGCCTTTAAACAACCATTGCATGGTGAATACATGGAAGCAGCATGAATAGACAATCTCTCTTCCATCATTCTTGCTGTGCTGGTAAACGATTTGGAGAAAACTTTTATCCACACAGAATCTTTGTTTTGTATAAGTGGAGACAATACAATAGGCTGAAGACCAATCTTCCAAGCGAACACATTAACGGTGATACCAGGGTTGAGTCGTTCAAATGTTTTTGTGTATGGCTTCAGAGGCCCTTACCGGAAATTCAGAATTGTGTTCTTATCACTGCTCACCTTGGGATACATGCTGCTGTTGCAATGTAACTCCTCTGTGAAAAGGTTTGTATGAGGAAATATGAAGTTGAACTTCCAACCATCTAGAATGCATCCACCCTCAATTTCCTCTGGGGTATTTTTTAAACTTCTTGAGGATCTTTGCGTAACCATTATTAATTTCAACATTGATGGTCTCAGTGTCTCTGTGTCTTTATGGTTCAAGATTACACAGGCACCACCATGAAGCCATGACTGTGATGTTTTATATGGTGAAGTGCCATATTTGGTAAATTTTGGACTGAGAATAAAGTCGACCTTGAATCCAGATGACAGCGCAGTCTTATTCACGTGCTGCAACATTGATACAGTTCCTGGATGCATACTGAATAGAAGCTTCATGGCATCTCTGTTAGGTTTGTATATGCTTGGAATGACAGCACGGTAATTTTCAAGATCACAAGAGCACTTGTGCAATTTGAATTTGGAGCTCTGATTATTTGAGGACAATACACAATAGCATCTTCTAAAATAGCATGTGTGATACAAATACAGTCTTGTTCATTAGTGACCATGCATGCAACATCAGCCTGCTTGACTCATGGTGGAATCTTAATTTGCAACTATGCTACCATTGCACAAAACTGTCTCACACTCTAACATGGCTCAACCTTGAGTCCTAATAATGCATGTATATCACACTTTTTGAGATTCTCAAAGTCTTTATTCCACATTCCCATGTGGACTGTTTGAGCTGATTCACTTTTGTTTGTGCTGTTGCAGCTGAGACAATCTGAAGTGGCTCCCCTATGAGTCCTGATCAGGTAAGTATATCTGGTTTTCTCATTGCGATGGTATCCTTACTTCATGTTCTCGCACAGATTGTTTAAGTTGACTCACAGTCGGCATACCTTACTATATGTGAAAATCATGATCCAATTGCTAATTCTGTCAATAATTTTTGTAATATTTTTACATTAGCAGAATCAGAAACCACAATCCCTTTAACCGGGGTATCAGTTCATTGACTTCACTATTTTTTTTAAAATCATTGACATCGCAGAGGGTTTTCCATGACAATAGGTTTCATATTTGTGGCAGCAAGTCTTTGCCGGTGCACACGATAATACTTGTAAACAGATTCACATGGTCAGCAATGCTGATTATGCGACTTTACTCTCTGATACCAAATTTTAAGCATGGTCAAGCACCGAGGTCAACGCCTAACACGAGCAAATGTGATTTACAATATTGAAAATGGCATGTTCTCCCACAGAATTCTAATACTGTATAATATTCTCACGCACAAAGAAACAGTATTTCTTTGCAATTAAAGGCACATTGCACACTTTCTACAGTCAGCAACGTGTTAGGGCAGTGTCCAGATGTGCTCCTAGAGTGCCAAACGACATCATAGAAGGCTTGAAAGTTGTTTCAGACCAGATTACGTCCAAAAGAATTAAATGTGCCTCATAATCAAACCTGACCTCCACTAACAATAATTTGGTTGCTTTTTTTATATCGACAGTGGCAAAGACAGCTTAAGTCAAGAAATTTTAGGTTTCCTCTTTAAGAATTAAAGGCGACATAGAACACTCCATTTCTTCAATGAAGCTGTCTTATGCAATGACAAAATACTGCAGGCTTATATGCAGTATATCCGCGATCAACAATAACAGTTGTACGATAGCTGCATCAGTGTATTGATCTTACTGGGACGCCTCATGGAACTTCACTTGCAGTGTGCACGCGGGTTACATAAATCCAGAATGAAAAATTTCATGGGGATATAAGAAGGGGTTTCGGGATTTTGAACCGTGATTAGCCGACTAATCTCAAATTGCTATTATGACAGTACTACGGGAAGGATGGAATATGCATTAAAACGCATGGGGATTGGCCATGGTGAGCGATTTAATTTGCTCAAATTTTATACCGCTTTTGCACGTGATTAGGTGTTTAAGTGCGTAAACTAGGTGCTCTAGTAAGGGGGGGGGGGGCATGCAACTTGAACATCAAACCAGGTGCAAAGTATATTTAACATGGAGTGTTTAAGCTGTTTGAACACCACCCTTGCTTCACGAATTATTCTTCCTAAATCATGAATAATAAAGTGGATAGATTGCGAAGTCAATAATGGTCCTGATATCGAATAGACACAATTCTAATTAACTTTTCATCCTTCTTAAGTCCCCTGTTTGCTTAAAACCTTTGACATTACATCCCAGACCAACTGCCAATGGTATTTGTGTCATCTGATCTTGTCTAGTTTGAATGTAAAGTGCCCATATTTGGACGTGTCTGAACTGTCCCTGTAGTAGTCAAAACCTTCCACGCACACGCACAAACAATATATAATCATATAAAAGCTGGAAAATAGTGCGGGGAAATGAAAAAGGTTTTTTCCTATGTTTCGACTCCGTTATAGAGAAAGTTATTTACAGGCGAACCTTCTCGTCATGAAAAAAACCGGTCTGAAACAAACTGATTTCTTATTTAGAGCAATGAATAACATTAGAAGAAAGGCAGGAGTTTAATCGAATTTGTCGAACATGGAAATTGACTGATTTTATTGAATAATTTATTTACAATTTAATGGACCAATATATTTTTTAAAAACATCTTTTCCCTCACATAATGCAATACCCCATCCAACCATTTGTTTGCTTGCTTGTTTATATTTATTTATAAAGAATTTGAATAATATTATGACCTTGTTCATCCGGAGGCTGGGAGATATGCTGTTTATACAATCACACTTCCAACCATATCAAACTATCAGGTATGGATGTAGTGTAGTTTTCTAATCAATAAATATTATATTGATGCGAGTAGTAACGATCTTTTTCTTTCCTTTGCTTACTAACATTTGTTCAAATAAAAAAAAATATCTGGTATTTTAATTTAAGTACTACCAATATTGTAGGACGGTGTGTCCACTGCATCACGAACATCATCAGCTGGGACCATCTATCACTGGATGTTTCGCTCCTTATCCCAGGACACCCTCCTGTCAGCGCGGATGTGTTGATCAGTCACTACCTGTTGAAGGTAGGCAGCCAGCTCTTGTCCTCATGCTTCATCCATGACCAGATGGATACGTTTGCAACGGTTGTACACAGTCCTTGAACCGCCACTTTACGGTTTTCCGCTGTTAACCCTAGAGCACTGAGCATCTTCCAGACCGGTTGAGCACGAAACCCTCTACTGCACATCTCTACTGGTAACAACAAGTACTCCATCCCCTGCTCTTGCTTGCCTCCATCAGCTCTGCACACTTGGTCAACATTCTTTCATGAGACTCATCACAACTCTCCTAATGTACAGTCAATTCAATGGCCACCGGCTTCTTCCTAGACTGTGACAAAATCACTACATCTGGACGTAGATACGTCTGGATAATTTCAGAGAAAACCAATTTCTTCCCAAAATCCACAAGAATACCGCCTTAACTCTCTGCTTCAATGAGGGTTTCCCTTCTCTGCAGTGAGGTGTTATTGGTTTCCCCACTCTTTGAAAAAGTTGATAATTCTTGGCCTGGTGATTGGTGCTGGTCTTTGCTTCTTTCACTTCCTCTCCAAGATGTCTGCTAGCTCTCAGTGGACCTTGTGATGCCTCCAGTACTCTTGCTTAGGCCACTTGGTACTCTTCCACCACTGATATCAATGTTAACTGGAGCATTCCAGACCTGGTGCAGATTCCAACTCATGTGAATGATGGTAGGACTCAATGAATCCCATGCTGATGGGTACGCGTATCCCTGACGTTGTTTTGGCCCTCCTGTCTCCGATTCTGCTTTAATTACGAGGTTCATGCGCATGACAAATAGTATAACAGAGATGGTACAGCTTGTGATGATCTCTCTTTCAAACACAATCCATGATGTGGTGAACTTCTCTGCCGTAAATCGTAGCGTAGCTGGATGTTTGCCGTAATATATCCCGATTAACTGCTGTACACTCTCGGGTATATCGTAATGGTCAAGAACTAATTCAACGAACTTATAGATTATTGAACCATACGCATTGGCAAGATTCAACCATACAATGGTCAAATTGCCATCTTGAATCCAAGTTTCTCTGATGAGTTGACTTTTGGCACTTGTGTGTTCAATACATCCAGAAAATCCTGGGACTCCTTCTTTCTGCATTGGTATATTGTTAACGTGTAGGCTCGTACCAAAGTAACAAAAGAAAAAAGTGAAGTCAACAAGCTTTGCAAATTTAACAAAATAATTTATTTCCCTAGAAAACAAGGTAAACATATGAAAAAGGACTTACGGTTTGTGAATATAATCCAAAATTAATCCTAGAATTTTAAAATATAAGTCCTATCACTAAAAAGTTCTAATTTAATCCAAGTTCGAATCTCGATGAAGTTCCATTATGGAAGGCGATGACGTCCTCTATAACCAGTTTGTGTTGATGTGTCAACAGTTCCTTGTTGAGTCTCCAAGAATATAATTCCGGCTTTTGAATTCCGAATAATTTGTAGTAAATGTCTTTGTCCAAGGATTTCGATGAAGAAAAGTATTTTCCAGGGTGAATAAATTATTTTAAATAAAAAACTCAATTAAAATGGCAAGAACATGAATACCTTTCGGCCTGAAGGTATAATTTACGACTGACTCATAAAAACTGAGATTGAGAATTAAACCCAACTAAAACGTCATTTCAGACCCGCGTGATGGGGCACGTGATCACTCACTACAAGTCAATTAGCACGTAGGCTAGAATAGCCCTATCTAAGAATCTAACTCCCACACTGGAAATGAATTTAAAAATAAAACTGTTTACAACAGAGCTAACACGTGGGCTGAACATGACCTTTGTAATAACCAATCATTTTCACTTAGTGTTTATAAAATCGGAACCAAGGTCAAGGACTAGGTCAGCTAAAAATACAATGTAGCAATTATTTTGCGTTCTAATCAGACTAAAAGAACTGAACTAAATTTACTGGGAAAAATGTCAAATCCAGTAAAAATATTATCCTTACAACAAAATGTAGTGAAATAAAAATAAAGTAAAAGAGAATTTAAAACTAACACACAAGTAATTTAATTACATATACGTAACAATATCGATATATTTGTTGCTTATCGTATACTTGGTTATCCTCTTTGCAGATTCGGAGAACATCTTTCCTTCTACGCTAAGCAGCGATATGGTCAGGAACTAACTGGTATCTTTGGAGTCCTTTTCCTTTTGTACAAATAGCCCTCAGAATCCTGCCTACAAGCAAAGATCCTTCCTTTCCTCCTTATAACCTGTATCAGTCCCTACAGAGGTCTAAGTAACTTTGGGCACATCTTGTACATTAACACTTTGTAAAGGATACCCCTAGGTCCTGGGGCCGAGCTAGATCTAGTGTTCCTTACGACTTCACACACTTTTTTCCAAGGTAGGCTCCACCGTCTGCATGGCACAAGATGGTGGTTCTAAGGGTAGGATCATAGAACACTCTCCCGGATCATCTCCTCTGTAGGGTCCGAATCTGTTTGTGTCATGAACTCTTCTGCTAACACTCTGCTACACTCCAAATGGCCAGACCGCTCTGCTCTCATGATAGATGAAGAAAATCTGTAGGGATTAGCTATAAAAGTCGTTCTCTTGCGTGATTTCATTCTCCTTATCTATCGTAGTTGTTCTGCTTTCTGAACTTAAAGAGCCTTTCTCTAAGGAACTCCTGTAACTGTTGCAATCCCACTTTTTCTTCTTGTGTAGCTTCCCTGAACTGTCTTCTCAATGACAGAAGGTCCTACCGCATGTTCTTTAGGTGGACTTGTCGTCTATTGGGTCTAGGGGTGTTGGCTTAGAGTTTGTTTTATGGACACCAAACCTCTCCTTTCTATTGGTATAAAAGATTGTTGAAAGGGACGTGATCCTCCTGTCGACATTGCCTTGCAAAGCAGCATTTAGGATGTTCTCTAAATCGTCCTCAAACTCTTGCCAGACCTTCTAATTGTACATGTTTGACCATCTCCCTCCCTTCTTCATATATCAACTCGTCTAAGCGTTTCATGCCTTTGATCTTTGTCTTCAATGGCAAGGTGTTGTAGGTCAGGGTACACGAAGCTTTAGATGCTCCCTCATGAGGTGGTTGCGAAGAGTTCAGTAGTGTCTCTCCAGTTCTGACAAGACTGTCCTACCTTGCCTCTGCTCTTACCGCTGCATTTTGTTAGGTACAAATCTACTGCGTTTGGTGATACCTGACTGACATCCTCCCCAGTCTCACCAGATCAAGGGTCTGCATGTTGCAACTGTTTTACACAGGTTCACACCGCAACTTGATTGATGGATCTTCAGACCCCCTTCATTTTTGAAGTTGCCACAATGGCATCTAGCCAAACATCTGTTAAAAGTGCCGTTAGAACCCACAAAAACAAAAATAAATAAACAAAAGGCGGTTAAAACAAACTGTGTCGTACCTTACAATTCAAAATTCCATATCAGAAACTTCCCTTTTGCGTTTGGACTAGTGCTGGTGGCAGGTGGGTATGAGCGGTTTCAAACACATGCATGCATGATGCACCCACGTACGCACACACACTCACACACACACACATACGTACATACATAGAAAGAATAGCTATCAAACTAAAATGCATTTACCTCATGTATGGATCAACACTGAGATAAACTGCCTGGCATATCACCTCTGGAAGAAATTTGAAACATAAAATCAATAACGATCTGTATATGTACACAATGTGTTTGAGTGTCACTTGAGTTAACATGCTTGTTTTTGCGTGTGCATGTGAGTGAAGTTTTGACAGCATGACACTAAATGCAACGAGGTTTGGTTACAAGTTAGACATCGACCATTTACTTTAGCGGGGGCGGGGATATAGAGATGTCCAGCCCTAATAGATGGACAAAAATAATCTTGTACAAGAAACAAAAATTCCTGTCTCGAAAATCCAAGCCCCTCTCCCCTTCGCATCATAATTGGTTGGTCATATATGACTCGCTATTTATAATAGGCTGTGTTTCGACTCGTGATCAAATTACAGATTCTACTGATTGATTCAAACATTAGTTACAAAAGCACACACACACTTTTGTGTGCTTATTTTTTATTTTTTATTTTTGTGGTAAATTCTGGAACAAATAACTGCATGGCCATTGCATGCTCCCTTACTAGAACACTGGAAGGTTTAGTTCCTTTGTACTTGTATCTGGGGACGTATACCACCTGATCCGAGCGGTACACGACGTCAACAGGCTTTTTTTTTTTTTTTTTCCATTAAATTCCTGGCACACATTTCTCCGATTCTCATTATATGAAAAAGACTTTAATTAGGAATTTAGGGTTTATTGCTTCAAAGTTGGCAATCTGACCATACCTCCCCGTTTGTTTGTACCCCTCCACACACACCGATTTCAATAACGAAAACGTTTAATATGACAAAAAGTGCACAGAACTAATTCAATTGAATCATTCATTTATAATTTCTAACTTGACTTGACCAGGGTGGCACTAATATTGGCATCCTCTGCACCTTTCGTGCCTAACGGACCTTCCATACTAACACGGCGCCATATTGCGTACACTATAGGCTAGTTTATATTTTCTCAGACAACATAATGTCGTAGTTCATCTTATTCGGTAACTGCCGGATAATTCCGTAAATTACCACAACATTTACAGATTTGAGTATATTCCTTTGCACACCTGAACATAGAAATTAAACCGCTTGTTAAATCCACGTGAAGGGCAAATTTGTTGTTGTAATTCTTTTCCTTTGCTTGATTTGACATTGTAAATATCGGAAGCAGCCGACATATGTATGTACATATATAGTTTCTCACATCCCTTTGCTTAAAATGGACTTGTCCATGAGCTGGAAATGGATCTCGAGCATGTCCGCCTATTATATTGAAAACTTCCGTTAACTATCAGACGAGCAGAAGGTGACGTGTTAGTGCCATTCTACTCAGAGTCAGGTTAGAAATTATAAATCAGTGAATGAATTGACTAAGTTCCTTGCAATTTTTATCACATTAAAGGTTTCCAATATTGAAATCGGTGGGGGGGGGGTACAAACAGACGGGGAGGTATAGTCAGACTAACCTACCGAACTCTTAATACAATTTTTGAGCAAAATAAGAGACCCTGCACATCTGCTTGGACAATGATATGTTGTGTTAGATATTGTCCCAAGGACTAGTATGCATAACGATACACACTATGTTCTATGGTATGTATATCTGCATGTATTAACTTTAATGTATTAGGGAGTATGATTTCGTCCATTTTGGAAACCATACTCTCAGTAGGCTGCACAGCCCTATCTAAAATTCTATGAGTAATACCCTGCCGACTAGGTTTCCTGTTCCCGACTGTAACCTTGTTTTTGTTGTTCTTGTTGTGCGAGTGTGTGTGAGTGCTTGTCAATGTGCGCACACGCGTTACAAAGACAGACAGACAGAGAAATAGAAAGTGTCCTTAATTGCATATGCGTGCAGTCATACTATACACACCTCCATCTTTTAAATTCTCATCTACATCCTCTTCAAGTAATTTGAAATTGCTTGGTGAAGGCTCCCCGGTAAATTTTGCATCTAAAATCCATTTCTT